>PVKV010002211.1:81649-157573 GCA_004027835.1 Alouatta palliata | reverse complement strand
TTACAGGCGTGAGCCACTGCGCCCGGCACTTTGATATTTTCTATTCTATTCTTTTTGATTTCTTACTTCCTCCTTCCCTCCCTGTTTTTTTTTTTTTTGGAGACAGGATCTCACTCTGTTGCCCAAGCTGTGGTGCAACCTCACCTCCAAGACTCAAGTGATCCTCCCACCTCAGCCTCCCTAAGGCTGAGACTGCAGGCACATGCCACCATGCCCGGCTAATCCCTCCCTCTTCTTACATTGGTCATAATCCACCAATGTCAGTCATCATCTGCTAACTCACAATTTAAAACACTGCATTAGGAGTGAAGAGTTTCAGCTATCTCCACCCCTTCCTTTCTGGTGTGTGTGTGTTGGGGTTTGTGTGTGTGTGTGTGTGTGTGTGTGTGTGTTTTCTTTTTTGAAACGGAGTTTCACTCTTGTCGTCCAGGCTGGAGCACAATGGCACAATCTTGGCTCACTGCAACCTCCACCTCCTGGGTTTAAGTGATTCTCCTGCTTCAGCCTCCCGAGTAGCTGGGATTACAGGCATGTGCCACTATGCCCGGCTAATTTTGTATTTTTAGTAGAGATGGGGTTTCTCCATGTTAGTCAGGCTGGTCTTAAACTCCCAACCTCAGGTGATCCCCCCATTTCTAATGATCCCTCCCAAAGTGCTGGGATTATAGGCATAAGCCACCGATCCCAGCCCCTTTTCTTTCTTTTTTAAACAAATAATGCCAGATAGCCCAGGACAAACAGACCTCTACGAAGTGCCTTCTGTGAGCGAATCACCCTGAGGCACTGTAGGAAAGTCCTTCTCGGTGTACTGGTGGAGAGTGTCATTACAACTCCCTTAATAAAAGTCCTTCACAGTATTACCTCTGCCATGCCTTGGGAATAGCATTATGTAATAATAAATCATATTGTAATCATCATGAATTTTTATTTATTTTTGGGATAGTCTCACTCTGTTCCCCAGGCTGGAGTGCAGTGACGTGATCTTGGCTCACAAAGCCTCAACCTCACAGGCTGAAGCAATCCTCCTACCTCAGCCTCCTGATTAGCTGAGACTACAAGCCCATGCCACCATTCCCAGCTTATTTTTATAGAGATGGGGTTTCACCATGTTCCCCAGGCTGCTCTTGAACTCTTAGGCTCAAGAGATTCCGCACCCCCCACCTCCAGCCTCCCAAAGTACAGGCATTACAGGTTTGAGCCACGGCACCTGGCCCCACTTTTTTTAAGCATGTATTTGAGAATGGTGGAACACCTTGCCCAGCTTTAACTATCCACATGTGTAATTGACAGAAATTCATTGACCTCTTCTGTACCCTGGGCACTTTGCTAGGCACTGGGGCTAGACTCAGGGATAACATGGTCCCATCCTACAACCGTCACGCAGTTTGATGGGGGTGGGGACAGCTCGGCAGGGAGAACCTGGAGGGAGTGGGGCAGGTGGCAGGCCACCCCTGGCAGGCTCCTCCACTCTGGTGTGTCCTTGGTCCTCTGCTCCTGGAGAGTGGTATAGCGGTATAGAGAGGACTAGGGGCCACAAAGGCCAGTTGCCACTATTTGCTCCCTTATATATAAACAAACCCTGAAGAAAGTATTGGCCAGCTCTGTGATAACTCTTGCACTTATGTGTCCCTTTAGAAGGTCACTAAGGGAGTAAAGTAGTTAGTATTTCTTTTGCATGGTTGTCCTCAGTGGGGGCACAAGAGAAGAATTAACCTTTCTCTAATATGAGTCAGATTATTCTGTTATCCAAAAGAGAGAGTCTAGGAAATGATTCATTAATTATTATTATTTATAATAATGGGGTCTCACTCTCACCCAGGCTGGAGTGCAGTGGCAAGATCTTAGCTCACTGCAACCTCTGTCTCCCAGGCTCCTCCTTCAGCTTCCCAAGTAGCTGGAACTACAGGTGTGCACCACCACGTCCGGCTAATTTTTTTGTATTTTTTTAAGTGAAATAGTTTTTCACCATGTTGCCCAGGGTGGTAGAACTTCTGAGTTCAGGAGACCAAGACAGATGGATCATCTCTTGAGCCTAAGAGTTCGAGACCAGCCTGGGGTGCTGGGATTACAGACGTGAGCCACCATGCCCAGCCAGCCGTTCATTAATTTAAATGAAAAAGAACACATGGAAGGTTGAGAAGGATGAAAGTTTTCTGTTTATTTGGGCTCTTGGTTTCTGTTCCCTCTGGACCTACCTGTTCTCAGCCTCATATTGCTCACTTGCTGTATAGCCTCACGTCTTAAGGCTGTCTCTTTTCCCGATATTGGTTTAGGGTACAGAGAAAAATACCTCATGTGCTGTTTTGTGCTGGCATTAGTAATCTAAAAACTCTCAGATAACCCTGATCTGCCCAGATGAGATAAACTGAGAGCAAACACTGACTGCCAGACCCTGGCTACTCAAGAGAGGATGGACAGCAGCCACAGCACCTGGGAGCTTATTAGAGACGCAGGCCCAGGGTTCACGTTCTGCATTCCAGCAAGACCCAGGTGATTCAGTGTGTACACTAGAGCTTAAGAAGCACTGGGCTAGGCCGGTCCCAGCCACTTGCACTTTTCCCAGGTGTGGAGAGATGCACCCAGGCTGCCCTTTGTTCTTGTCCATGTTGCCCGAGGCACATGCCCGTCAGTGAGAGTGAAAGCTGCTTGCTCCCGACACCCGCCAGCGCTCACTGACTAGCTCATCTGCTTTCCTAAAACTCAAGTATACATTTCCATAAGTGTCTGGGTCAAATTCAACATTTGTCAAAAACAGGCTTATTAGGTTATGGTTGAAATACAATGAATGATACATACTTAAAAGTATACAATTTGATACGTTTTGACATCTGTATCTACCAGTGAATCCATAGCCACAGTCATGATAATAAACACCCATCACCCACTGACGTTCTCCGTGTCCCGTCATCTTCTCCCTGCCATCCCTAGGCAGTGACTGTCTGCATTCTGTCACTCTAAGCAAGCTTGCGTTTCCTAGAATTGTATATACACAAATGGAATCATACACCGTGGCCTCTTTTTTGTGATTATTTTGAGATTTATCATGAGTACTTTCTGTAATGTATCAATAATTTCTTATTGTGGAATAATATTCTGTTTGAATATAATACAGTTTATATACTTGTTGATTTTTCAGAAACGAGGGGTTGTTTCTACTCTCTCACAGTTGCATAGGCCAGAAAGCTCTGGGCCAGCCTTTTCTGGTCTAAGATGTGATTTCAGGCAGTGGTGGAATTGGCATCAGACAGCCGCTCTCCACAGCCCAGTTCTCATGTGCCCCTCCCATGCATCTCAGAGGAGCCTTCCCAGGAAGGGACGCCTGCTCTCCCAGAGTCTGCAGGCTAAAAGGACACACTGCGGGCTTCAGGAGCTGCCATAGGGAATATCTGTCTCTTCCTGCGAGCAGACCAAGACACGGGTCCATGATATGACCTGCCCGTGGCCAGCAGCTGGATGAGCCCTCGCCTTCCTGTGCTGTCCCTCCTGTTTCTTGCAGAGTTCTTGCCTAGTATTGCCAGCATTGGTGTCAGCCCCTTGATGGGCAGGAAGTCTAATGCTGATGTCCCGCAGGAGCACAAAGCCTCCCTGGCCCAGCCTGAGTCTTTTGTCAGGCAGTGGGGACAGCAGCAGGTTTGGGGTGGTGGAGATGCCGGTTTGTATCAGTGGTGTGTTTTTGGATGGCAGAGTGATTCAGGGCGAGGAAGCAATTTCTCACCTGCTACCAAGGTTGACCGTGGCCCCTCTGTGTGCTACGCAGACCCTTGTTTAGTGTCATAAACCACAGTACCCACCTAACACTCCAGGAAATTATTTTGTTTTGCAGGCACTCCTAGCAGGCATGCGGAACCGTGAGAACAGCTCGCCCTGCCAAGGCAACGGAGAGCCGGCCGGCAGGGGCAGGAGCTTGGGCTCTGTATGGCCAGGCGAGGAGGAGCCCTGCAATGATGCCACCACCCCTTCCTACAAGAAGCCTCTGTATGGCATCTCACACAAGATCATGGAAAAGAAGAACCCTCCCTCGGGGGACCTGCTAAACACGTATGAGCTCTTCGAGAAGGCAAACGCCAGCAACAGCCCCTCACCACTGCGGCTCCTGAATGAGCCACAGAAGCGGGACTGTGGCAGCAGCGGGGCAGCCACCGACAGCGACCCCAACATCTACTTCCTGATCCAGAAGATGTTCTACTTGCTCAACACCCTCACGTCCAACATGTCCCAGCTGCACAGCAAGGTGGACCTGCTCTCCCTGGAGGTGAGCCGCATCAAGAAGCAGGTGAGCCCCACTGAGATGGTGGCCAAATTCCAGCCGCCCCCAGAGTACCAGCTCACGGCCACGGAGCTCAAGCAGATCGTGGACCAGAGCCTGTCGGGCGGGGACCTGGCCTGCCGCCTGCTGGTGCAGCTGTTCCCCGAGCTCTTCAGTGACGTGGACTTCTCCCGAGGCTGCAGTGCCTGTGGCTTTGCGGCCAAGCGCAAGCTGGAGTCACTGCACCTGCAGCTCATCCGCAACTATGTGGAAGTCTACTACCCCTCCGTGAAGGACACAGCGGTGTGGCAGGCCGAGTGCTTGCCCCAGCTGAACGACTTCTTCAGCCGCTTCTGGGCCCAGCGGGAAATGGAGGACAGCCAGCCCAGTGGCCAGGTCGCCAGCTTCTTTGAGGCAGAGCAGGTGGACCCCAGCCACTTCCTGGACAACAAAGACCAGGAGGAGGCCCTGTCTCTGGACCGGAGCAGCACCATCGCCTCAGACCACGTGGTGGACACGCAGGACCTCACCGAGTTCCTGGACGAAGCCTCCTCGCCAGGCGAGTTTGCCGTCTTCCTCCTCCACCGGCTCTTCCCCGAGCTCTTCGACCACCGCAAGCTGGGCGAGCAGTACAGCTGCTACGGGGACGGCGGCAAGCAGGAGCTGGACCCACAGCGGCTGCAGATCATCCGCAACTACACGGAGATCTACTTCCCCGACATGCAGGAGGAGGAGGCCTGGCTGCAGCAGTGCGCCCAGCGCATCAACGACGAGCTCGAGGGCCTGGGGCTGGACGCGGGCAGCGAAGGCGAGCCCCCGCGCGATGACTGCTACGACTCCTCCAGCCTGCCTGACGACATCTCAGTGGTCAAGGTGGAGGACAGCTTCGAGGGCGAGCGTCCGGGCCGCCGCTCCAAGAAGATCTGGCTGGTGCCCATCGACTTCGACAAGTTGGAGATCCCCCAGCCCGACTTCGAGGTGCCTGGCGCTGACTGCCTGCTCAGCAAGGAGCAGCTGCGCAGCATCTACGAGAGCAGCCTGTCCATCGGTAACTTCGCCTCGCGCCTGCTGGTGCACCTGTTCCCTGAGCTCTTCACGCACGAGAACCTGCGCAAGCAGTACAACTGCAGCGGCTCCCTGGGCAAGAAGCAGCTGGACCCGTCCCGCATCAAGCTCATCCGCCACTACGTGCAGCTGCTCTACCCGCGCGCCAAAAACGACCGCGTCTGGACCCTGGAGTTCGTGGGCAAACTGGACGAGCGCTGTCGGCGCCGGGACACGGAGCAGAGGCGCTCCTACCAGCAGCAGCGCAAGGTCCACGTGCCAGGCCCTGAGTGCAGAGACCTGACCAGCTATGCAATCAATCCCGAGAGGTTCCGGGAGGAGTTTGAGGGACCCCCGCTGCCCCCCGAGAGGAGCAGCAAGGACTTTTGCAAGATCCCCCTGGATGAGCTGGTGGTCCCCTCGCCCGACTTCCCGGTGCCTTCTCCCTACCTGCTATCCGACAAGGAGGTGCGTGAGATCGTGCAGCAGAGCCTCTCCGTGGGCAACTTTGCCGCCCGGCTCCTCGTCCGCCTGTTTCCCGAACTCTTCACTGCCGAGAACCTCCGACTACAGTACAACCATTCCGGGGCTTGCAACAAGAAGCAGCTGGACCCCACGCGGCTGCGACTCATCCGCCACTACGTGGAAGCCGTCTACCCCGTGGAGAAGATGGAGGAGGTGTGGCACTACGAATGTATCCCTAGCATCGACGAGAGGTGCCGCCGCCCCAACAGGAAAAAATGCGACATCCTCAAGAAAGCCAAGAAAGTGGAGAAGTGAAGGCCTGTGGCCTGCCCAGAGACTCAGGGTCACCAGAGGCTGAGCGATGGGCACCCTTGGGACTGAGCAATCCTTGGGAGCACGCCTGTGTCATCCACAGACAGGCACCTTATGTCCCTGGGGAGTGGCTTACTACATTTGCACACGTAAACACCCACCCAACTACAAGAAAGAAGCTTTGAGTTTGGTCTCTCATACTTCTGTCCTGTTATGCCCTGGCGGGGCAGCCTGAGTGTGGGGAGAGCAAGCTGTGAGGGCAGGGTCCAGAGGACAGGGGTCCCCTCTCCCTGGCTGTGCCCTCCCCAGCCCCTCACAGCTTAACATGCAAACTCAGCTACTCTCTTGCTCTTCTTCCCATATTTTACATCTTCCATTTTTATCCATTTTTTTAATTAAAAAGAAACCCTTAAAAAAAATTTCACTGGGCTCTTTGGGGGCCATTTTACTTAGGAAAAAAATCTTTTTAAAAGTGCCATGTTCGTGCACCGTGGCTAATCGTAGCTTCAGGTGGCATGGATACTGATTCTACTGACCTTGTCTTTGACATCTGATTTTGGAAGAGTCGAGATGCCCCTTGGATGGCAGTAGAGGGGATGGAATAGCGGGAAGTCCTTTACGACCATGTGCAAGTTTCCCTTCTGCTCTGGTGCCTGGGAAGGCTTCCGTTCAGCTTGGCCTGTCCTTCAGGCGCGCTGGTAGAATGTTGCGCTCACTCTGTAGATGAGAACACTGGATGATGATGATATGAATGTAGACAGTGTGGAAACAGGTTCTCAGTGTCTCCATCTGAGCCGTGTCCTTCCACTGCCCTCATTCCCTCTCCATACATGGTTGCTGGTTGGAGGGAGCAGACATGTTTCTTTGGAAAACAGTGCGGGGGCTTTTGGCTTCTTGTTAGATTTAAGGGTGAGCCTCTTTGGGCTCACCATGAACTGTTCACTTTCCATGTATGTGTTTGTACATGATCCAGGTTCTGGGAGCTGTGTAGTGACTTCCCCAGACCTCAGTGTTAGCTCCTCCAGGCAGCACCACAGGCTCATTCCCCAGGGCGGGCCCAGGTCTGGGGGGCTCTTGGGGATACCAGGCATTGGAAGGACACAGGCCGTCTCAGATGGGGCACCCAGGTCCCTTCCCAGGGTCCACTCTGAACTTTCCTCTGGGACCCTCTAGAAGGTCCTGCTGTCCTACACCTAGCCACTCCCTGCCTTGGGGGGCACATGTCTTCGTTCCCCACTAACTGGGAATGTCAGGCTCCTACAGGCCAGCTGCATGCTCTCCAGGAGCACTAAATGGGAAATTCCCCAACAGGTAAAATCCTTTAAAATGATACTTTTACCTACCTAACTTTGGAGGCCAAATGCCTGAGAGGGAAAGGAAACAGTCAAATGCAAACAAGACGTCATACTAGAGTCCTGGAAAAATGAATCGAATCACACAGGGTGGTCCTAGAACCCCTGTGGGATGGCTTAATGCTTTGCTACTTTAAAATGCAGAGATAATAGAAACAATCTGAATTTTCTTCTTTCAGCTGATAAGGACTTCAGTGCCAGTGGCTGTATGACAAAATTTTGCCTGTACCCAGGAGCATTTTTTAAAATATAGGATTTTAAGCAATGTTAAGTTGCTGATCTAACTAGTAAATTTGCTCTCAAGTGTCATTTATAGATTATTTCTGTTGGAACTGCAAAACAGATTGAGATTCAGTCCCTGCACAGGGACTGAATGACTGTCACACACAGCTACTGATGCACACATGCACTGCTTACTAAAAGCTGAAGTGAGATGAAGGGGGCCTACAGGAATAACAAGTTCACCTTCTTTGTGCCTGGAAAGAAGGGACTGGAGCAGCCAGGAGACTCACTTTCCCCCCTCGCTTGGGCCCTTCTCTATGCCTTAGTGTCTCCAGCACATGCACACAGCATGCACACACACGAACCCTACCCAAAGACAGCTGTGGCCCCCTCCTGCACCCTCCCCCCAGCCCCACTGGTTGTTGGGGGCTGGAGCGTGGAGGTCCCATGGAATTTGTTCTGGTTTCTAGGATGTAAACAAGAGGACTCCAAGCCATGAATTGCCCTGCTTTCTAGAGGGTGGAATGTTGACCCTGCAACTTTAGAAGCACAATCATTTATTAATAATTTTTTTGAAACTCCCATCTACCCATGTTAGAGACATCAACAGGTCCTAGGAATTCAGTATGTCTCTTTGTAACCTAGAGCATGTTCAGTGTTTGGAAACCATATTTCAGTGATTTTCTGAATACCTTTCATGTGTAGGGCTTCTTCCCTCAGAATCTTACAGTCCCTTTCTGTGAAGAGAAGTGGACACTATTCCCTCCCCCTGGACTGTCGTCAGGAAACGCCTGCAGGGCCTTGCCCCATCTGTATGGTATCCTCACTTCTCCATCCGTACAGGTGGCTCCAGTGGGCATTTTTTTATTTAAAATTTTTTACATGAAGCAATAGAAGTACAAAATACTTATTTTTTCAAAATGTAATGTGCTCCATGAAACCTGTTGGCAAGCCCTTTCCTTCCCCACCCCCCCATCTAAATCTTTGGTTTTTACTTGTTTTTTGATTTTTTTTTTTTTTTTGGCCTTGTATCCCAAGGACTAAAAAATTAGCACAGAGACATTTGATGTTGAATGAACTAGTAAGTCACAGTAGGTGGTAGTCTTCAGTTTCTCTGTAAGTTTTTAAAGAATGTATGAAGATAGTCATGAATGTACTGAGTGTTCACATCCTGCTTCAGTTCACCTTGGCTGTGTCTACACGACAACAAATGTTTGACAGGGAAAAAAGTCATGTCTGGTGTCATTTGCGCTAGTGTGCCCCTCCCCTTTCAGTGTTGGCTCCAAACCTTCTTCCCTTTTATGTTTGTGGGGAGGGGACCGCCTAGCAGCAATCATTAACCTACCAACCAATGGGATCTACTTAGTGGTGAATGGATTGGCTGTTTAATTGGTAACAGGTGCTGGCCCGACCACACCACAGCGTGGCCACTGGGTTCCTTAAGAGACGGCCTCCGTTTCCAACGTTCCCCCCAAATGTTTGCTTCTTGCCCAGTCAAGAGGGGATCTCGAGACTCCCGAGTGGAGGTTGTGAACTTGCACCCTGCCTGGCTGTAGATAGACTGTATAGATATATGAAGTGGGGATGGGGGCCAAGGGGCTATTACTGCTGTTTGGAAAACACTTGCCTCCCGTAGATCCAGCCTTAATGTTTTTCTGACATCCTAGTAATAGCAGACCCTGCACAAAGTGGATATCAGAGTTAATACTGTGAGGATACAAAATAATGAGAATAGTTTTACCAAAGATATGAAATCTCGCATCATGTCTGCATTTTACCATTGATTGGAGTGCATCCTTAGAAAACTGAATGTAACAAAAACGCAGGACATTTTTGGAAACTGTATGCTCTCTAGCAACTTTGTGTGAATTTTTATACACAGTTTTATGAGTTATATAAAATGTTATAAAAATAGAAAACATGGTCTCGTAACATGTTATTTTCTTAGAGCGCTGGTCTCTCAGAACATGTCTTGGTCTATTTGTCTTTCTGCGTGACCTCCTCACCCACCTCCCGGGGGGAACGTGAATGTTCCGGGGGATTTCAGGCTCTGGGTGTCAGGGGTACAGCTCACAGGATTTCAGTCTGGCCACAGCTGAATGAGAAGTTGCCAGATAAATCCTCCAAACCATTTCTCCACAAACCACTTCCTGGCCACGAAGTGGGAGGCTCGTTTGACCTTTCTTAACCTTTTCTGATCAGGTGCCAGGCCAATCCTGCAAAGCCAGCAGAGTTTTCATTTTCATTTAACCCCCTTTTTTTTTCACTTTGGATCAAATGGGTTTTAGTTCCCCTCCGCCACGCCCCAACCCTGGCTGGAGTGCAGTGGTGTCATCATGGCTCACTACACCCTCAACTTCCTGGGCTCAAGTGATCTTCCTGCCTTAGCCTCCCAAGTACCTGGGACTACAGGCCCACACTACCATGCCTGGGTAATTTTATTCTTATTATTATTGTAGAGATGTGACCTCACCATGTTACCCAGGCTGATTTCAAGCCACTGGCCTCAAGCAGTTCTCCTACCTCAGGCCCCCAAAGTATTGGGATTACAGGTATGAGCCACTGTGCCAGGCCTCATGTGCTATTATTTGTATAAAAGGATGTTTCTTCTCTTTGGCTAATTATAAATCATTTAATTTAATATAGTAAAAATTAGGCCTGGCGTGGTGGGTCACGCCTGTAATCATAGCACTTTGGGAGGCTGAAGTGGGTAGATCACCTGAGGTCAGGAGTTCAAGAACATCCTGCCCAACATGGTGAAACCCTATCTCTACTAAAAATACAAAAATCGGCCGGTGTGGTGGTGTGTGCCTGTGGTCCCAGCTAGTTGAGAGGCTGAGGCAGGAGAACTGCTTGCACCCGGGAGGTGGAGGTTGCAGTGAGCCAAGATCTTGCCACTGTACTCCAGCCTGGATGACAGAGCTGGAAAAAAAAAATATGGAATTTCTGGCCAGTGTTGGAGAAAGGAAAGAACAGGCATTGCTTCTGACTGGAATGGTACCAACATTCATTGAGTATATTTTATGTGCCAGACACTGCTAAGAATGGAACCTGGGGGATGTGTTATCCTTTCAAAAGCCCTGTGAGGTAAGTAGCATAATTATGCCTTGTTAACAGGTGAGAAAGCTAGGGGCACAAATGGTGTCTATATTATCTCATTTACTTCTCATAGAAACTCTTCAGTGCTGTGGTCACTGACATGAACTCAGTTTTGTGATAAGGAGAGAAATTGGTTTCTTGCCCAGGTTCACACAACTGGAGACTGGTGGTGCCAGGATTTGAACCCAAGTTGGCATCTGATTTTCATCATACCTGAACCACAATACACAAGACTCAGATCCGAAAACAATTGCAAGTCAGCAGTGGCGTCTATCACTCCCATCCTCTAAGCCCCAGTTTGTCTGATGTTAGATACAGGAGCACTGGTTTTAGAATTAAGCTTGAATGTCAGCACCTTGGGAGCTAATGAGTGAAAATAATAGAATTAGGCCGGGCACAGTGGTTCACACCTGTAATCCCAGCACTTTAGGGGGCCGAGGTGGGTAGATCACCTGAAGTCAGGAGTCCAAGACCAGCCTGGCCAACATAGTGAAACCCTGACTACTAAAAATACAAAAATAAATAAATAAATAAATTGGCTGGCATGGTGGCTCATGCCTGTAATCCCAGCACTTTGGGAGGCTGAGGCGGGTGGATCACTTGAGGTCAGGAGTTTGCGACCAGCTTGGCCAACATGGTGAAACCCCATCTCTACTAAAAATACAAAAATTAGCTGGGCATGGTGGTGCACACCTGTAATCCTAGCTACCTGGGAGGCTGAGGCAGGAGAATCACTTGAACCTGGGAGGTGGAGGTTGCAGCGAGCCGAGATGGCACTCCAGCTTGGGCAACAGACTGAGACCTTGTCTCAAAAAACAAAACAAAACTAAAAAACACAAATTATCTGGGCATGGTGGCGCACACCTGTAATCCCAGCTCTTCAAGAGGCTGAGTCAGAATTGCTTGAACCTGGTAGATGGAGGTTGCAGTGAGCTGAGATCACACCACTGCACTCCAGCCTGGCAGACAGAGCAAAACTGTCTCTAAATAAAATAATAGAATTATGCTAATTCTAAATAATTAAAGCAATTGTGAAAATTTTTTTTTTTTTAAGAATGTGAAAGTAACTGCTGTAGATCGGGTTCCCTAGGAGCAGAGGCTGAGATTGAGATTATTAGGTAGGTGCTTAATTGAGGGCATGTTCTCTCGGGAGGAGGGATGCAGGAGAGGAAGGGGCTGGGCAAAGGCGAGAACCAAGATTGTGGTCTCCGATGCAGTCTAGCTGCATTCTCCTCCACGAAGAAGCCCTGAAACGTGAGTTGTATGGCAGAATTAGTCCTGGTTGAGGCAAAGGGGCCGGTGAGTCATTGTCTAAGGTCTTCCCTGGGAAAGGGGTAGTGTCCCGAGCTGACGGTTCACTTCGGCCAAGGACGAGGCTCCTGAGGCGCCGCTGTGGTGGTTAGCGGCCAGCCCTCAGCAGCCAGGGCGTGGGTGCGCTGGAAAAGGAGTTTGGGTGGGATTACATCTACATCCGCTACTGCAGTGGGTCTCAGAGTTAATGTGCATCAGAATCACCAGGGAACAAGTTAAAACAGATTGCGGTGAACCACCCGCAGAGATTCTGATGCAGTTGCCCTGGGGTGGGGCCCAATAATTTCCATTTCTTTTTTTTTTTCTTTTCTTTTTTTTTTTTTTTTTGAGACCGAGTCTCGCTCTGTCTCCCAGGCTGGAGTGCAATGGCGCAATCTCGATTCACTGCAACCTCTGCCTCCTGGATTCAAGCAATTCTCTTGCCTCAGCCTCCGGAGTAGCTGGGACTACAGGCGCCCGCCGCCACGCCCGCCTAGTTTTTTGTATTATTTTAGCAGAGATGGGGTTTCACCATGTTGCCAAGGCTGGTCGCGAAATCCTGAGCTCAGGCAATCTGCTCGCCTTGGCCTCCCAAAGTGCTAGGATTACAGGCGTGAGCCACCACGCCCAGCCCAAAATTTGCATTTCCAACAAGTTCTCACGTGATGATGGAGCTGCTGGTCCTGGAAGCACAGGGGAGAACCAAAACACTACAGGTAAGTTCCTGAAATGTGCTGTGTGATGGAGAAACTGAAAGGTTAGCGTTTTCCTGGGTAGTAGCAATAGATCTGAGCTGAAATACGTGGTTTCTTGTTGTATTCAAATAAAACTGACGCTTCTTTAAATCTTAGCTTAGGAAACTAAATGTTAGCTTTCAGGTCGGTGGGAAGAGGCCGGTTTACTAATGTTTCAGCATCAGGGCTTATGGGCACTGGTCACCTACAGCACTTGACAGAAGCTTTCTTCATGGGGAAGGCTGTGTATTGATCTTATTTTAAGGAGTAAGAATTCATTTGTTCTTCTGAACAGTCTTTGTATTCCTGATGGTGAACTGTGTCCCTGAATACAGGTTGAGAGCTTATAATGCTACAGCCTCTCCTTCCGGGAGCTCCAACATACAGTGTGACACCTGTGGATTCAGAAGTGACCATGGGTCCTGGGATCACAGAGTTCTGTTTCTAATAATATCTCTCATTTTTGAGCACCTGTAGTGGATCAGGATGTGCTAGAAACTTGATATATGTTACTTTCTTTTTTTAGACAAAGTCTTGCTCTGTAGCCCAGGCTGGAGTGCAGTGGTGCGATCTTGGCTCACTGCAACCTCCGCCTCCCAAGTCCCGATTCAAGCAATTCTCCTGTTTTAGCCTCCCGAGTAGCTCCCGAGTTTAGGGAGTTCAGGGGAGAGAGAGAGAGAGAGAATGTTTTGTTTTTGTTTTTGTTTGAAATGGAGTCTTGCTTTTGCGGCACATGTTGGAGTACCATGGCACAATCTCAGCTCACTGCAACCTCCTCCCAGTTTCAAGCGATTCTTGTGCCTCAGCCTCCCGGGTAGCTGCGATTACAGGCACGCGCCACCATGCCCGGCTAATTTTTGTATTTTTAGTAGAGATGAGGTTTTACCATATTGGACAGACTGGTCTTGAACTCCTGACCTCGTAATCCACCTGTGCCTGCCTCGGCCTCCCAAAGTGCTGGAATTACAGGTGTGAGCTACCGTACCTGGCTGATACATTACTTCATTTAATCCTTAGAGAAACCCATTTTACAGATGGGGAAATAGATGCTTCCAGAGTTAAATGTATTAACCAAGATCAAATAGCTGGCAGAGCTG
This sequence comes from Alouatta palliata, assembly GCA_004027835.1. Classification (NCBI taxonomy): domain Eukaryota; kingdom Metazoa; phylum Chordata; class Mammalia; order Primates; family Atelidae; genus Alouatta; species Alouatta palliata. The sequence continues at coordinate 143,712 of PVKV010002211.1, read as the reverse complement.
GGGGCTTCTAACGAAGGCCAGGCTGACTCCAAAGTTTGTGCTCTTCATTTCTGTGCTGCCACTTATGTAGCTGTGCAGAGTAAATCAATTTATCTTTCTGTCTAGTGGTCCCTGTGATTTAATTTGGGGTTTTGCTGACTGTCCTAGTAACACAGTATAACCCAGGAAACTGGCCAGGTGCAGTGGCTCACGCCTGTAATCCCAGCACTTTAGGAGGCCAAGGCAGGTAGATTACTTGAGGTCAGGAGTTTGAGACCAACCTGGCCAACATAGTGAAATCTTGTCTCTACTAAAAATACAAAAAATTAGCTGGGCATGGTGGCAGGTGCCTGTAATCCCAGCTACTCAGGAGGCTGAGGCAGGAGAATTGCTTCAACCTGGGAGGCGGAGGTTGCAGGGGGCTGAGATTGCACTCCAGCCTGGGCAACAAGAGTGAAACTCCGTCTCAAAAAACAAACAGCCCCTCCCCACCACCCGCCCCAAACCAGGAAACGTTTCAGTGCCACAGAAAATAAAGTAAGGAATTCAATAAGAATATCTCTGCCTGTAAGGCAGTTGATTCATTCAGCTAATATGTTTGGAGGACCAGCTATCTGCTGGGCAGTGATCCAGAATTCTAACAAGTCCCAAACTCATGACTTGATAGTTACGACGCCCACTTGAGCTTGAAGAGAAGGTTATGGTGGTAAAACAGCACAAAACCTGACATCTCTCAGGTGATGTACGTGGATGGAACCAGATGGGAAGCTTGACTCCTCCTCACAGTGAAGACAGCTGAGGCCTTCACAGATGGAATCAGGCTGGGCTCTGGCCTGAGGCACACCTGGGAGCCTCCAGCATTTCCTGACTCCTGTTTCTCTAGAGACAAACATAGTTGCTAAGTGTGCTGGGAGTGCTGACAGCAGAATTCAAGAGCCCTGATGTTGCTGGTGTAGCTTGTGCTCTTTCTGACACAGGGTATTAGACATGCCTCCCCTCCTTGGTTTTGACAAGCTGAAATCTTAGCCCAGGCACAGTTCCATGCGCAAAGAGGCATATACTTCAGCATAGGTAAGGAAGGCCCTGGTGATAGGTGCCTTCTAGTCAGGTAGTTAATACTGACAGCATTGCTTAAATCCAAAGAGTTGGCCTCTATCATTTTAGCCTGACCTTTCATTTGTCTATCTTAGAATCAAGAATTAAAGGGTTTAAGTAAAATAAGGGTTACTTGGGAAAAAAAAAAAAAAAAGATTTAAGGGATTTCTCCTACAATTTCTCCTAACAGAAATTCTCTATGCATTCTGTGAAGCAGTGTCTAATAGTGACTCCTCTGAGTGAGGCTCCAGAATTGAGTCCCTTTCTGACCTCTAAACAGAAATTCTCCATTTTAGACACCTGTTGTCCGTTGTCCAGCCTTGACTGTGGTTTTCAGGACTTGACTTGTCTGCCTTGGGGAAAGTGTCACCAACTTTGAGAATAAAGAAAGTCCCATTGGTCGGGCGTGGTGGCTCATGCCTGTAATCCCAGCACTTTGGGAGGCTGAGGTGGGTGGATCACCTGAGGTCAGGAGTTAAAGACCAGCCTGGCCAACATGGAGAAACCCCATCTCTCTGAAAAATACAAAAAATTAGTCAGGCATGGTGGCAGGTACCGGTAATCCCAGTTATTCGGGAGGCTGAGGCAGGAGAATCTCTTGAACCTGGGAGACAGAGGTTGCAGTGAACTGAGATCGCACCATTGCACTCCAGCCTGAATGACAGAGCAAGATTCTGTCTCAAAAAAGTCCCAGAGAAGGTCCAGTGAGTGCAAATGACATCTCTGTTAGAATTGGGAAGTGTATTAGGGCCGTGTGCAGGACTCACGCCTATAATCCTAGCACTTTGGGAGGCCAAGATGGGCGGATTGCCTGAGCTCAGGAGTTCTATACCAGCCAGGTGAGAGCCTGTCTCTACTAAAAATACAAAAAATTAGCTGAGCATGGTGGTGTGTACCTGTAGTTCCAGCTACTCGGGAGGCTGAGGCACAAGAATTGCTTGAAGCTGGGAGGTAGAGGTTGCAATGAGCTGATATCACACCACTGCACTCCAGTTTGTGTAAAAGAGCAAGATTTTGTCTCAAAAAAATCTTTATCGAGATTCATGCCTTCAGGACCATCCCACTTTTGCTATTATATATACCCAATCCATTAGCAATAATGTTGAACGAGAAACTTTACAACAAAAAAAGGGCCAGCAAAGTGTGTTTTTGAGAGGAGTAGTAAATGTGGAAAGCCATGTCCAGTTTCAGTGCCCTTTCAGGAATTCCAAGCTATAGATTGGGAGGTAGCAGCTACCAAAAGGCAGAAGCAGCAGGTTGTGAGGCTTGGGTATATAAGAAAGATGTTTTAAGAAGTGCATGTTAAATCTCACTGCTGAGCGCAGTGGCTCACACCTGTAATCCCAGCACTTTGGGAGGCCGAGGCAGGCGGATCATGAGGTCAGGACCTCAAGACCATCCCGGCCAACAGGGTTAAACCTTTCTCTACGAAAAATACAGAAAATTCGCTGGGTGTGATGGCACGCGCCTGTAATCCCAGCTACTCAGGAGGCTCAGGGAGAATTGTTTGAACCCGGGAGGCGAAGGTTGCAGTGAGCCAAGATTGCACCATTGCACTCCAGCCTGGGCGACAGGGTGAGAGTCTGTCTTAAAAAAAAAAAAAAAAAAAAAAAATTAGCTGGGCATGGTGGCAGGCACCTGTAATCCCAGCTACTCAGAAGGCTGAGGCTAGAGAATTCCTTGAACCCTGGAGGCAGAGGCTGTAGTGAGCAGAGATCACGCCATTGCACTCCAGCCTTGGCAACAAGAGTGAAACTCTGTCTCAAAATAATAGTAATAATCTCTTTACACCTCTGTTACACTGGCAAAAATTAGAAAGCTGGGTAATGTCAGGGCCTGAGATGGTGGGTCTGAGGCACTCTCGTGTGGTGCCGGTCGGAAAGCAGCTGGTGCAGCCGTGCTGGTGGGTAGCAGTGCTATGTTATTAGTCATGAGGGGAACTGGGTAGTTTGGGACAGTGTCACTGGGAGCATGGGTAGTCAAAATATGGTGGACGCACTTTGGTCTTTATCAGGCAGCAGTGAGAAGCAGTGGATTCCATGTTCCTATAATGCCTTGAATGGATCTTAAAAACCATCCTGAATGTGCAAGAGGAAATATAATCCATTTGTAAAATTTAAAATATATAGACAGAACAGCAAAATACATTTTACAGGAGCATACGCCATCACTCCAAACTAAAATGTTTTCTTCCAGTTTCTTGAAAGCCAGTGATGTTCCTGTCTCATCCTCAACCATTATTGCCCAAATAAAACATGACATTAAAATTATCCACCAGGAAAAGCAGTAAATGCTATTTTTAAAAATGCTTTTTTTAGGCGGGTGTGGTGGCTCACGCCTGTAATCCCAGGACTTTGGAAGGCAGAAGTGGATGGATCATGAGGTCAGGAGTTTAAGAACAGCCCAGCCAATATGGTGAAACCCCATCTCTACTGAAAATACAAAAATTAGCTGGGCGTGGTGGTTCGTACCTATAGTCCCAGCTGCTTAGGAGGCTGAAGCAGGAGAATCACTTGAACTGAACCTGGGAGGTGGAGGTTGCAGTGAGCTGAGATTGCGCCGCTGTACTCCAGCCTGGGCAATAGAGCAAGACTCCGTCTCAAAAAAATAAAGTTCTTTTTTAATTTTATTTTTTAATTTTTCTCTACTTTCGAGCTAACAAGTTACAGTAAATGCTATTTGGCAGGGAAATGCAATCAGCACCATGTTTCCTAGAGCAGATCTGTTTCTTTTGAAAGGATTACCATTACTGGTAAAAGAGCTGGCTGGATAGTCCTCTTCCAAAAGTCATAACTTTAAATTATTCATCCTTTAAAAATTGCAGACAGTAGCAATATTTTCAGACTTTCCTGGGAAAGCAAGAACTATATCTTAAATTAAAAAAGCAATTCTGGGCTGGGCATGGTAGCTCACGCCTGTAATCCCAGCATTTTGGGAGGCTTAGGCAGGCGGATCACCTGAGGTTGGAAGTTCGAGACCAGCCTGACCAATATGGAGAAACCGTCTTTACTAAAAAATACAAAATTAGCCAGGCTTGGCAGCGCATGCCTGTAATCCCAGCACTTTGGGAGGCCTAGGTGGGTGGATCACCTGAGATCAGGAGTTCAAAAGCAGCCTGGCCAACATGGTGAAATTCTGTCTCTACTAAAAACACAAAAAATTAGCTGGGTGTGGTGACAGGGTCCTGTAATCACAGCTACTCAGGAGGCTGAGGCAGGAGAATCTGATCCCGAGTGGTGGAGGTTGCAGTGAGCCGAGATCCCGCCATTGCACTCCAGCCTGGATGACAGAGGGAAATTCTGTATCCAAAAAAAATTCATAACTAAATCATGTGGAAATTAAGCTACCATTTTTACTGATGACTCAGTAAAGCCAAATTCACAAATGGTAAAACAGAAAACCCATTACACTGCATAGTATATATTATTTCTCTCCAAGACTTTAACTTTTCAAATAAATATCAATTGGCTGGGCGCAGTGGCTCACACTTGTCATCCCAACACTTTGGGAGGCCAAGGCAGGGAGATCATGAGGTCAGGAGTTCGAGACCAGCCTGGCCAACATGGTGAAACACCATCTTAACTAAAAATACAAAAATTAGGGGGGTGTGGTGGCAGGCACCTGTAATCCCAGCTACTCGGGAGGCTGAGGCAGGAGAATCGCTTGAACCCCGGAGACAGAGGTTGCAGTGAGCCGAGACTGCCATTGCACTCCACCCTGGCTGGCAGAGATTCCGTCACAAAAAAAAATAAATTTCCTGAGCCTTGTGAAAAACAAGCGGGTTAAACAGTTCCAGACACATGGGCCCAAATTTCCCACTGCTTTGGGCTACGAAAGTTTCTCTTCACTGCCACCTAATTCAGGATTCTCAGGAATTCCTGGGGAGGGGGCAAATAAGAGCCCAGATAGTTTTTTTGTCCGTTTCGTTTTGTTTGTAGGCAGAGTCTTGCCCTCCTCACCCAGGCTGGAGTACAGGGGTATGATCTCTGCTCACTGCAAACTGCCTTCTGGGTTCAGGCAATTCTCCTGCCTCAGTCTCTCAAGTAGCTGAGATTACAGGCGTGCGCCACCATGCCTGGCTAATTTTTGTATTTTTACTAGAGACGGGGGTTTGTCATGTTGGCTAGGGTGGTCTCAAATTCCTCACCTTAAGTAATCCACCTGCCTCAGCCTCCCAAAGTGTTGGGATTACAGGTGTGAGCCACTGCGCCTGGGCCTGCCAGTCTTTTTGATGTGACATAATGTAACAAATCTCTTATTGGAGATGACCCCTTCAAGTGCCAGAAAACAGCTCCTGGGAATCTGTAGACTGGCCTATTTATCCGTATATCCTTTCTTAGATGGTGTACATTATGTGTGTCTACACCACCATACTACTCTATTAAGCTTTCATCCCTTTTATGACACTTTAAAAATTAGAATTGGTTTTATTCTCTTCACTGATAAAACAGGTATGTTTCCTTTCACCCAAAAATTAAACTCTTACCCTAAACCAGAGGTCAAAAAACTTTTTCCCTAAAGTAGATAGTAAATATTTTAGGCATTGGCCAAGCACAGTGGCTCATGCCTGTAATCCCACCACTTTAGGAAGCTGAAGTGAGTCACCTGAGGCCAGGAGTTGGAGACAGCCTGGGCAACAGAGAACTCACCTCTACAAAAATATGGTTTTTTTTTTTTTTTTTTTTTTTAAGAGCGAGAAGTCTCACTATGTCACCCTCAGGCTGGTCTCAAAGTTCTAGGATTAAGTGATCCACCTGCCTTGGCCTCCCAAAATGCTGAGTTTGCAGGTGTAAGCCACTGTGCTCAGCTAAAAGGTTTTTTTTTTTTTTTTTTTTAATTTTGAGATGGAGTTTCACTCTTGTCCAGGCTGAAGTGCAATGGCATGATCTTGACTTACTGCAACCTCCGCCTCCCAGGTTCAAGTGACTCTTGTCTAAGCCTCCCAAGTAGCTGGGATTACAGGCACCCACCACCACGCCCAGCTAGTTTTTCTGTTTAGTAGAGACAGGGTTTTACCATGTTGGCCAGGCTGGTCTCGAACTCCTGACCTCAGGTGATCTGCCTGCCTCGGCCTCCCGAAGTGCTGGAATTACAGGCATGAGCCACTGCACCCGGCTAAAAAGTTTTTTTTTTTTTTTTTTTTTTTTTGAGACGGAGTTTCACTCTTGTTGCCCAGGCTGGAGTGCAATGGTGTGATCTTGGCTCACCACAACCTCCACCTCCCAGGTTCAAGTGATTCTCCTGTCTCAGCCTCTCCAGCAGCTGGGATTACAGGCATGTGCCACCACACCTGGTTACTTTTGTATTTTTAGTAGAAATGGGGTTTCTCCATGTTGGCCAGGCTGGTCTCAAACTCCTGACCTCAGGTGATCTGCCTGCCTTGGCCTCCCAAAATGCTGAGATTAGAGGTGTGAGCCACTGCGCCTGGCCAAAACATTTTTTTTGTTTTGTTTTTTTGAGACGGAGTTTCGCTCTTGTTACCCAGGCTGGAGTGCAATGGCGCGATCTCGGCTCACCGCAACCTCCGCCTCCTGGGTTCAAGCAATTCTCCTGCCTCAGCCTGCTGAGTAGCTGGGACTATAGGCACATGCCACCATGCCCAGCTAATTTTTGTATTTTTAGTAGAGACGGGGTTTCACCGTGTTGACCAGGATGGTCTCGATGTCTTGACCTCGTGATCCACCCGCCTCGGCCTCCCAAAGTGCTGGGATTACAGGCGTGAGCCATCGCGCCCAGCCAAAACATTTTTTTAAAGTAAATATTTTAGGTTTTGTAGGCCACAGATCTCTGGGTGTATGTGATGTAAAAACCATTCTTAGCTCAAGGGCCATACAAAAACAAGTCTTTGGCCACCTTAGTTTATGGACCACTGGCCCAAACAATTTCAAATGGGCTCTAACTAGCTGGTTTGAAATTAGTTGTAACAATTGTATTTATCCAGACTTGTGAAGACAAACTGAAGGAACTAAGCGCCCCTGGTGGTAATTCAGAAGGGCAGGGGAGAAAGGGCTCTTCCAGAGGGTCTCCCCTAACCATCTGAAGATACTTTGACTTTGGTTTTGCCTGAAGAAGCCTGAACCTGGGAATCTGGCCCAGCTGGACAGGGAACATTTTAAATAAAAACACTAAGAGACAACAAGGCCAGTTTATTTTACAGTGACTCCTGAGGTAGTTTATGTGGGAAACAGCAGGCATTGCCATTAGAACCCTCTGGGGCTTAGTTCATTTTGTACACGTCTCACTCTGGGCAAAAGGGTTCTCAGAAGAGGAGGTCAAAGGAGCATGAATCAAGGTGGGCAGCGGTAGGGAGGGGCAGGCCTTGGGTAGTGTCTCCAGATATGAACCCTAATTTCCACAAAATGGCTCAGCAGATTCCACAAACGCTAAGAGAACTTTATTTTACTAAAAATGTCCTCTTTTTCAGTTGACCCTTTCCTCTACCACTAGAAAGCAGCTTTATTGCTAAAAAGCAATCCATTTATTTAGACATTCTCTTCTTAGGCAACTTTAAGTTTTTCCACCGCCGTAACAACACTCTGAATCTGTCACTTTCAGTCTTCTCTTCAAGCACTTTTTTCAGGAGAATCCGCATAACTGTCTCTGTTCCTGCTTCTTTATCCTCTCCAATGAGAAGATCCAATGTATCTCCCACTTTGACCTGAAAATTAAAAGAAAATGGAGGCTTGGTTACACTTGGGGAAATCCAGGCCAATGCAAATATTACTGCTTTGAGTTTTCACCACCTGATCATGATGCAGAGGAGGGGCAGGTGAGAAAAGGCTCTGACCTCAGTCACTGTCACCTATCCCCAGTGCCTCAGCATGAAAGGGAGGGAGCCTCAGCCAGGCGCAGTGGTTCATGGCTGCAATCCCATCACGCCTGTAATCACAGCACTTTGGGAGGCAGAGGCGGACAGATCACTTGAGGTCAGGAGTTTTAAGACCAGCTTGGCCAACATGGTGAAACCCCATCTCTACTAAAAATAAAAAATTAACTGGGCATGGTGGCAGGCACCTCTAATCCCAGCTACTCGGGAGGCTGAGGCAGGAGAATTGCTTGAACCCGGGAGGCGGAGATTGCAGTGAGCAGAGATCACCCCACTGCACTCTAGCCTGGGTGACAGAGGAAGACTTCATCTAAAAAAAAAAAAAAAAAAAAAAAAAAGGTAGGGTGCCTCAAACACAAAGGGCTCAATATCAACCAGTGTCCGTCCTTCAGAAACAACTGGCTGGCTGTGGTTCGTCCCTGTGCATGTAAGGTCTTTTTTTGAGATGGAGTCTCAATCTGTCACCAGGCTGAAGCACAGTGGAGCAATCTCGGCTCACTGCAACCTCTGCCTTCTGGGTTCAAGCAATTCTGCCTCAGCCTCTGAGGTAGCTGGGACTACAGGTGCGTACCATCATGCCCGGCTAATTTTTGTATTTTTAGAAAAGATGGGGTTTCACCATGTTGGCTAGGATGGTCTCGATCTCTTGACCTGGTGATCCTCCTGCCTTGGCCTCCCAAAGTGCTGGGATTACAGTTGTGAGCCACTGCACCTGGCCTGCATGGAAGGTCTTTTAGGCCAACTGTGCCATGGACAGCATGGTAACCTCTGTGACCTGCACATACACCTCCAGAGGAGTTCCTGGAACTAGAAAGCCTGAAGTAACTGGAAAAACACAAAAAGAGAAGAATGACCAATGCTGCAGTACCTAATATTAACTTTGAAACATTCTTCTGTTCCTTATTCCTGCCTCAACTGATAAGGCAACTGGACTTTGTAACCGACCTTCCTCAACTGATAGGTCAACCTTGTGACTCCAGACTCAGTGAGTCCCTCCCAGCTTGCAAGAACTGCCCCGAACTGTAACTTCTGTAACTTTCCACTGTCTACCCCAAACCTATAAAACGGACCTGTATCCACTGCCCTCCACTGACACTTTTTGGACTCAGCCCACCCCTGGGTGAATAAACAGCCATGTTGCTCACACAAAGTCTGTTTAGGGGGTCTCTTCATTCAGAGTGTGCTTAACATTTGGTGCCGAAACTCAGGACAGTGGTACTCCCCTTTGGGGAGACCAGCCCCTGTCCCCACTCTCCCTCGGTGAAGAGACCCATCTGTGACCTCAGCACATCAGACCAGCCCAACAACCCTCTTGCCATCTTCAGATTGAGTAAGCAGTCTCTCCCTCTTTCTCTCTTTTCCTTTTTTTTTTTTTTTATTATTAGAGACGGGGTTTCACCATGTTGGCCCGGCAGATCTCGAACTCCTGACCTCAAGTGATCCACCCACCTCGGCCTCCCAAAGTGCTGGGATTACAGGCGTGAGCCACCGCGCCCGGCCCTCTCTTTTCCTTTCAATCTTTCTCCTTCTAGGTAGAGAAAAGGAGAAAAGTCTCTCCCTGTTTCTTTTTTCCTTTAGAGAACAGGAGACAAGTCTCCCTCTCTAAGTAGAGGCAAACGACACACACTATCCGTGGGCTCAAAAACTCGAATGCTGGTCACGGACTCAGGAAGACAGTCTTCCTTGGTGTCTGGTCAATCGCGGGGATGCCTGCCTTGACCACTCACCCATGTTACAGCCCAGGATGTAGTCAGGGATGCCTACTAAAGACCCTGGTAGCTGCTCGCTCCTCATCGTCTCTACATCTTTCCTTAAAACTTAACTCCTTTGCTATGGGCAATATTCCGTCCTCTGTTCCTCTGTCTTCGCCTCTAGCCTGTGTCCTAAAACCTCTTCGACTGTCGCCAGATCTGAAACCTAAACGTGTAATTTTTTCTGTAACACAGGCTGGCCTCAATACAAATTAGACAGGGGTTCCAAATGGCCAGAAAACAGCACTTTCGATTTTTCTATTCTGTGAGATCTATACAATTTTTCTCAACGAACGGGCAAATGACCTAAGGCGTCCGATGTCCAGGCATTTTTTTTTTAACACTCCATTCCCTCCCTAATCTCTGCTGTCAATGCAACTCGTCCCAAATTTTCCTTCTCTACCTTCCATCCGCCTTTCCTGCCTCTGCAGGTGACCCAGAATCCTCTTTGTCCATCAGCTCTTCTGACCATTCTCCTCCCTGCCTGTCCAAACCAGGCCCTAACCGCCCCCCTCCCACAGGCTCCCTCCTCTTCCTGTGCCCACAACCCACTTCCTTATGCCCCTCCTGTCACCTCCCCACCTCATACCTGGTCCAGCTTACACTTTAGTTCTGTGGTAACCTCCTCCACCCCTGGCCCAACAATTCCCCCTTCAAGAGGTGGCTGGAGCCGAAGGCACAGTTAGGTTGCACATTCCTTTTTCTTTACCTGACCTTTCCCAAATTGGCCAACAGTTAGGCTCCTTTTCATCAGATTCTACTAAATATATACAAGAGTTCCAATACTTAACACAGTCCTATAATCTCACCTGGAGTGACTTAAATGTCATCCTTCTACTCTCACCCCTGAAGAATGCTTAATATGCATTTTATCACCCAGTCAGCCCCTGATATTAAAAAAGCTACAGAAATTAGAATCTGGCCCTCAACCCCCACAACAGGAAATAATCAACCTCACCTTTAAGGTGTTTAATAACTGAGAAGAAGCTGCCAAGCAGCAGCGTATTTCAGAATTACAAATGCTTGCCTCAGCTGTAAGACAGACCCCAGCTTCTCCTTCAGCTCACGGAAATTTCAGATCGCCAGACCCATAGCATCCAGGCTTCTCTTCAGGATCTCCTCCCTGAAAGCCTTGCTTCAAATGCCGAAAACCTGGCCACTGGGCCAAGGAATGCCCACAGCCAGGGATTCCTCCTAGACCATGTCCCATCTGTGCAGGACCCCACTGGAAGTCAGACTGCCCGATTCAAACCACTGTCTCTAAGGCTCCAGGAGCCCAACCCCATAGCTCTCAGGCTGACTCTTTCCCTGCTCTCCTCAGCTTAGCGGCTGAAGACTGATGCTGCCTGAATATCTCGGAGGCCCCCTGGACTGTCATGGACGCCGAGCTTTGGCAGTGGCGGGTAAGTCCATCTCTTTCTTAATCAACACAGGGGCCACCCACTCCATGCTACCTTCTTTATAAGGACCTGTCTCCTTGGCCTCCATAACTGTTGTGGAAATTAATGGCAAGGCCTCCAGGCCTCTCAAAACTCCCCAAGTCTGGTGTCAACGAGGGCAGCACTCCTTTCCACATTCTTTTCTAATCATCCCACTTGTCCAATTCCCCTGTTAGGCTGAGATATCCTAGCAAAATTGTCTGCCTCCTTAACTATTCCTGGGCTACAGCCACACCTCCCTGCCGCCCTCCTCACACCTCATACCTCCCTCAATAGCTCCCTGGATGTCCCCCTACCTTAAACCCAGGGTGTGGGAAACCACCTCCCCATCCCTTACCAGAATTCACTCATCCTTCATCATCCCCTTAAAACCTACCTACCCTTATCCCGTTCAGCGCCAGTACCCCATCCCAGCACAAGCCTTAAAAGGCCCAAAGCCTGTTATTACTCACTACAACATGGCCTTTTAGTTACCACTAACTCTCCTTACCATTCCCCTATCCTACCTGTCCAAAAAAGCAGACAAATTCTACAGACTAGTCCAAGACCTCCGCCTCATCAATCAGATTGTACTTCCCATCCACCCGGCTGTACCAAACCCCTATACCCTCCTATCTTCCATACCCCCTTCCACAACTCACTACTCTGTTCTTTACCTCAAAAACTGTTCTTGACCTCAGAAACGCTTTTTTCTAAAGCCCAAATTTCTTCCCCGTCCATTACCTCAGTATATATAATCCTTCGCCAGCATACACACACACGAGCTCTCCCTGCCAACCATATCCAGTTAATTTCCCAAACCCCAACCCCAACCACTAAACGATAGCTTCTCTTCCTCCTAGGTGTTGTAGGCTGGAATACCAGGTTTTGCCCTACTAACCAAAACACTTTATAAACTTACAAAAGGAAACTTAGCTGACCCCATAGACCAACAATTCTTCCCCCATTCTTCTTTTCATTAAAGAAGGCCTTAGAAACAGCCCCTACACTAGCACTCCCCAACTCTCCCAGCCCTTCTCCCTTCACACAGCAGAAGTAAAAGGCTGAGCAGTCGGGGTTCTTACACGAGAGCCAGGGCCATGACCAGTCACCTTGTCTAAACAACTTGACCTCACAGTCCTAGGCTGGCCGGCATGTTTACGCACCACGGCAGCTGCGGCTGTAATACTCCTAGAATCCCTTAAAATTACTGGCTACGCTCTACTTACTCTATTGCTTATACAACCTCCAAAGTTAATTTCTTCTTCACACTTACCCACTTACTTTCAGCCCCTCGCCTTCTCCAGCTTTATGCACTCTTTACTGAAACCCCCACCGTAACCCTTGCCCTTGCCCTTGGTCCTGACTTTAACCCAGCCTCTCACTTAATACCTAACACAAACCCTGAACCCCATGACTGTATCTCCCTAATCTATATAGCAACCTCCTCATTTCTCCATATTTCTTTTTTTCCTATTCCAGATCTCACATGGTTTATCGATGGTAATTCCTCCAAGCCCAGTCTGCAGGCCCAATAGTCAGTCCACAACATGGCATGCACACCTGCTTGCCACAACCCTATACTGACCAATCCAGGAAGCCCACAGGAATTGGACATAAAACTCGTGCAGGGGCAGATTTTAAAATTAACTTCCTCTCCTGTGGGCTGAGAAACAGAAAGGCTCATACCACAGCTATGGTCAAGACTGTTTCTCTCCTTGGGTTTGAGGAATAGAACAACATAGGTATTATCTGGGCAGGGGTAGGGGGTGTTCCACCTTTCTGTAGTTCTGCTGGGTTCAATTTTTTTTTTTTTTTTTTGAGATGGAGTCTCGCTCTGTCACCAGGCTGGAGTGCAGTGGCGCAATCTCAGCTCATTGCAACCTCTGCCTCCCAGGTTCAAGCGATTCTCCTGCCTCAGCCTTCCAAGTAGCTGGGATTATAAGTGCACACCACCACGCTCAGCTAATTTTTGTGTTTTTGGTAGAGACGAGGTTTCACCATGATGGCCAGGATGGTCTCGAACTCTTGACCTCGTCATCTGCCTACCTCGACCTCCCAAAGTACTGGGATTACAGGTGTGAGCCACTACACCTGACCCTGGATTCAATTTTTATTTTATTTTTTTAGGAATATGAATCAGTAACAATGGGTTCAATGTTTAAAAAGACTACTTCAGCCTGTGTGGACATTTAAAAAAATCTGTCTAGATTTTTATCTGCCTAGAAAAACAAGGCTTAGGAACTCTGCTTTACCTTTTTTGGCATAACCTTATTTCATTAAAATTATTATTTTAACAATGTTTAGAGATGGGTCTCACATGTTGTTCAGGGTGGAATGCAGTAGCTATTCATAGGCACAATCACAGTGCACTGCAGTCTAAGCTCCTAGGCTCAACGACACTCTTGCCTCAGCTTCCCAAGTGGCTGGGACTACAGGACTACAGGCTGGGACTACTACCTTGCCCAGCTAAAATTCTTTTTTTTTTAAAAGGGAAAAAAAGGAGTTTCACTCTGTCGCCCAGGCTGGAGTGCAGTGGTATGATCTCAGCTCACTGCAACCTCCACCTTCTGGGTTTAAGCGATTCTCCTGCCTCAGCCTCCTGAATAGCTGGAATTACAAGTGCCCGCCACCATGCCTAGGTAATTTTCTGTATTTTTAATAGAGACGGGGTTTTGGCCTCCCAAAGTGCTGTGATTACAGGCATGAGCCATTGCGCTGGGCCTAAAATTATTTTAATAAGTAATATATGCATGTGATATAAAATTTAGAAGCTACAAAAGGGTATACAAAGAAAAGGTATATAGGCCAGGTGTGGTGTCTCATGCCTGTAATCTCAGCACTTTGGGAGGTCTAGGTGGGCAGATCATTTGAGGTCAGGAGTTCAAGACCAGCCTAGATCACACAGTAAGACCCTGTCTCTACCAAAAATAAAAAAATGAGCCAGTTGTGGTGGTGTGCCTGTAGTACTAGCTACTTGGGAGGCTGAGGTGGAAAGATCACTTGAGCCCGGAAGGTCAAGGCTGCAGTGAGCTGTGGTTATACCACTGCACTCCAGCCTGGGCAACCGAGCAAGACCCTGTCTCCAAAGAAAAGAAAAAAAGATATACAAAGAAAAGGATACTCTATGTATATCTTTCCATAGAGATATTGTGCATGATGTCAGCCTCTCGAAAGAGAGGCCAGTGTGTGGCTAAAGAATGAATCCCTTTGGGGCTTCCCTGTAGCACAGAGAAGGCGTCTTTCTCCTTACCCATCTGATCCCAAGAAGAGATGAGTTTAGGAAGGATTCAGTCCCCATACTTGGGCACCACATACCCACTGCTTAATCAACAGTTACTCAGCTCTGGGCTCCACCTGGTTTTCAGCTCAAAGAAAAGCTTTGCTGAACTGCAGGCAGTCAGGGTTAGAGCTGCAGCATCAGACAAGCACCTGACCCTTTGGGGCCAGCAGCTAGGCACTGGCTCCACAGAGCAGACCAAGGAAGGCAAGACATTTTTTATTCCTCTCCAAGGCCCTGTCCCTCACCAGACACAAAGCAAAACTGGTGGAGATTAGGGGCTGTTCCAAATATCTACATTTCAAATCTCTAGTCAGCTGCAGTTTCTATGGCTACCAGGCCTCCTAGTAACAAGACAGCTGAGTGTTAATAATGCCCCCTTCCTCTGCTGACCCTGACGAGAAACCTGGAAGGCAGCTGAGACAACGGAACACCCAAGGCAGAATGAAGCAGCAGCAATTAGGCTGTAGTTAACATCACAAAACGGGGAGAAAAATAGTCTAGTGGGGTTTGTAAGTGAGGCCCCAGCACAGAGACAGGGTGTTCAGGGAGTAATCATTCCTTACTCCAAGAACACATCTTGTTTTTGGAATACTGCAGCTAAGAAGGAGGGCAGGCTACAGTCACGAAAAAGCAATTCAGAGATAAGAAGCGCTTACGACTGCGTGCAGCTCATTGAGTAATAGCAGACAGCCATAGTGCAAGCATGCCGGTTCAAGTCAGGGAGATCACCAGGGCCTGTGACTTGGGGGCTGAGACAGCATGGGGGAGTTTTCCCTCCTTGTGCCCACATTGCTGCAAGAACCTGCATGATTCCAGTTAGCAAGGACTGCAGGAAGCCTCGGTGCTCACCCAAATGCAGCTGGCAGCTGACAGCCTCAATGTCCCAAGTCCTAGGACAAACGGATGTAGCTCAGATCTTCCAACCCCAGGGGTGTTTTGAAATATGAAAGAAGATGAAATAAAAACAATCTCCAAAGTATGTCCAACTTCTCTGGAACCTTTGTTCCCGGAACACTGAGTTAGATTATACCTTCCAATACCTCACATGTCTTTTGTCTTTCAGTTTTTAAGCGTCTCTGTCATATCTTTTTATTGCGTTTTGTTAACTGTTTTTAATCAGTATTTTTCCAATTTTTATACTCATGGTAAAAAATTCAGAAAATAAAAAGCATGAAGAAAATCAATATAACCCATAATGTTTCACTTAAATACTAATAATAGCAGAATTTTAATTCCAGATGTTTGTATATATGTAATTTACTTTTACAAAGATATATTTTCTAACAGGATTTTTTTTTTTTTTTTTTTTGACAGGTCTGTATCACCCAAGCTGGAGTGCAGTGGCACGATTATGGCTCACTGCAGCCTTGACGTCCCAGGCTCAGGTAATCCTCCCATCTCAGCCTCCCAAGAAGCTGAGATAAACACCCGCCACCACGCCTGGCTAAGTTTTTGTATTTTTTATAGAGACATTTTTGTCATGTTGCCCAGGCTGGTCTTGAACTCCTGTGCTCAAGCGATCTGCTGGCCTCAGCTCCCAAAGTGCTGGGATTACAAGTGTGAGCCACTGTGCCCCAGAATTTTTATATATGATTTATTGTTAGAAAAGTGGAGACTGGGCTGGGCGCAGTGGCTCACTGTTACAGTCCCGGTACTCTGGGAGGCCGAGGTGGGCGGATCAGCTGAGGTCAGGCGTTTGAGACCAACCTGGCCAACATGAAGAAACCCCTTCTCTACTGAAAATATAAAAATTAGCTGGGCATGGTGGTACATGCCTGTAATCCCAGCTACCCAGGAGGCTGAAGCAGGAGAATCGCTGGAACCTGGAGGCAGAGGCTGCAGTGAGTCAAGATCATGCCACTGCACTCCAACTTGGGCGACGGAGCGAGACTCCGTCTCAAAAAAAAAAAAAAAAAGGGGGGGGGGGAGGAGCCTGGAAGCACATTTTCTTGTAACTGACTTTCACTTAACAACATACCACCAGTCAAAGAACACCTCTATGTGGATCAAATGTTTCTTTGAAATCTGATCATGAGGATTCCATGAGGGCTAACATTAATGACCTGGAAGTTTCATTAATGGATTTCTGCCATTTCTAACAGTGGTTTATTCTAAAATTTAAAAAGGGAGAAGCTTTATCAGAGGGTCATTGAGGCTGCAAAAGTGAAAGTGCCTATGTGATTGAAGGCTGTATGTGATTCCCACCAGCTTGAACTGGAGGACCACAGAGGACCCTCAGAGAAAGAAGTGGAGCCAGAGGGAAATTTGGGGGCAGCATTAATTGAGTACTAACAGAGCAAGAGACAAAAACATCTGGCTATTTTAGGTTAGTATCTCACCGTTCTGCTTTTCTTCCATAATTTTTCCTCGTTCAGCCTAAGTTCACCTTTGTAGAATGCGTCTTCCACTTTGCTACAAAAAAAAAGCAACAGTGTACACATTTTGGGTGATGGGTACACTAAAGTACAGACTTCATCACTATACAACATACCCATGTAACAAAACTGCACTTGTATCTTCAAATCTTTCTTTTTAAAGGTAAAGTCCTTTAAAATACAGACATATACTCAAAACAATTGCAGCTGACTCTTGGCCAACACAGTCCAAACTGTGCAGATCCACTTACATGCAGATTTCCTTCAGCCTCTGCCACCCCTGAGACAACAAGTCCAATGCCTCTTCCTCCTCTTCAGCCTACTCAACCTGAAGATGACTAGGATGAAGACCTTCATAATGATCCACTTCCACTTAATAAATAGTAAATAGGGCCGGGTGTGGGTGGCTCACACCTGTAATCCCAGCACTTTGAGAGGCCGAGACTGATGGATCACGAGGTCAGGAGTTCAAGACCAGCCTGGGCAACATAATGAACCCCTCTCTCTACTGAAAAATACAAACAAAACAAAAAAACTAGCTGGGCATGGTGGTGCATGCGTGTAGTCCCCAGTTATTCAGGAGGCTGAGGCAGGAGAATCGCTTGAACTGGGAGGTGGAGGTTGCAGTGAGCTGAGATCACGCTGCTACACTCCAGCTTAAAAAAAAAAAAAAAAAAAAGTAAATAGGCCAGGCACAGTGGCTCATGCCTGTAATCCCAGCATTTTGGGAGCCCAAGGCGGGTGAATCACGAGGTCAAGAAATCGAGACCATCCTGGCCAACATGGTGAAACCCCATCTCTACTAAAAATAGACAAACTAGCTGGGCATGGTGGCGTGCACCTGTAGTCCCAGCTACTTGGGAAGCTGAGGCATAATCACTTGAATCCAGGAGGCGGGGGTTGTATCGAGCCAAGATTGGGCCACTGTACTCCAGCCTGGCGACAGAGACTCTGTCTCTAAATAAATATATTTTTACCTCCTTATGATTTTCTTAATTCTATTTTCTTTTCTCTAGCTTATTTATTGTAACTGTGTATCAGTAAGTCCTTCAACAGGGTCAACAGTAGACTATATTAGTAGTCAAGTTTTCCGAATGTCAAAATATTAGTAGTTAAGTTTTTGGAGTGTCAAAAGTTACATGTAGCTTTTCAACCCCATGGAGGTTGGCACCCCTAACCCCCACATTGTTCAAGCATCAACTGTATACCAGTTTGAGAGAAACACTTGCCATTAATGTTTATTCTGACAGTGACTCCCCACAGTCTCCATTTTGAGTACTGGTAAAGTGAAAGTCGCCTGTTCTGGTGTGTATCTAATACAGGGAGATGAAAGCGCATTTCTAAACAGATGTTGAACTGCTGCAAAAATTTGCTAATGCTCTTGGGAAGTTAACTGGATGGAGCCTTAAGAGAGGTTTTAGCATACGTGTCAAGCTCCATTCTGGATAGGAGCCTGGGGTACTCCACCTGACTCCCAGTGCAGAGACCACATGGCCAGGCTATAACTCTGATGATTCATGACAGCTAAAGTGAGTGGGCACTTCCTTCCCCTCAGGTACCTGCTCTGTACACTAAGAGAAAAACCAGGTACCATGTGTATGGCAAGGCCATTAAGAAACCCTCTGCCAGTCTGTACTAAGTCTGGGGAAATTCCAATCTGACAGCTGCTGATCTCTCTGAATTTAAGTCACTGGGGCAACCAGACCAGGGGAGGAAGCAGCTAAAAATCACTACCCTTTCTTTTTGATGATCTGATTCCAGGTGACTGTTATGTGGAGCTCAGCTTAATAATAGCAGCAGCAGCTACTACTCTGGGAGAGAGGAGGCACCCTTATGAGTCTGCCAGACTTTAGAGAACATTCTCTAATAGCACCCTGATCAGAATGCCAAGAGTAGGGTCTGTGGACTGACTCATTTTTATGAATCTCTTAAGCTTCAAGGATTAAAAAATTAAACTATGCCATTAAATTAGGTCATAAAGATACAAATAACACAAGAAGTTTTTTGAGTTCATTAATATCACAATTCTTGCCTTGTCTACAATATGCCTTCAATCATTCCTAAAAGAATAAATGAACAGGCTGGGCACAGTGGCTCACACTTGTAATTCCAGCACTTTGGGAGGCCGAGGTGGGCGGATCACGAGGTCAGGAGTTCAAGACCAGCCTGGCCAACATGGTGAAACTGTCGCTACTAAAACAAAAAAAATGTATTAAAAAATACAAAAATTACCTGGGCATGGTGGCACATGCCTGTAATCCCAGCTACTCGCAAGGCTGAGGCAGAACTGCTTGAACTAGGACCCAGGAAGCGGAGGTTGCAGTGAGCCGAGATCGTACCACTGCACTCCAGCCTGGGCTACAGAGTAAGACTCTGTCTCAAAAAAAAAAAAAAAAAAAAAAAGAATAAATGAATAATGAAGACCACTATTCTTATATAATTAACCTAGCAGAGAGGGAATCAGAATATTAAAGAAATCTTAAAAGTTATACTCAACACCTCTATTATATGTGAACATATATAGTATTTTCTTCAAAACAGCCAACACATATTGAGTACCTACTATGTGCCAGACACTGTTATAAGTGCTTGAGATAGATATATACTCACTCAGTCCTAGCGACCACTCTCTAAAGTAGGTTCTATCCTCATTTTACAGATGAGGAAACTGAGTCACAGGAACAAACTTGCCCGAGGTCACACAGAACCAAGACTGAAACTCCAGTAATTTGGCTCCAAAGCCTGCATTCTGAACCATCATATTACACATCATCCTGTTAATTCTAAGAGGTACCTTCTCACATTATAGCATTTGTGAAATATCCAGATGCATTTTATGCTTGCTACATACATCTAATATGGTGATTCATTTTCTCCTCAAGAAGCTGTTATTAAATCAGTGGTTCATCTTACAGTCAACTGTGTCTTACATTCAAGGAAATATGGCACATGGGATTCACTTGTGACTTCTTTGGAAATCAGTTTTCTCATCTATAAAATGAAATAATTGAAACAGGTTACCTATAAAAGTCCTTTTGTTGTGGTTATTCTTCACCATGATATGGGCCAAGTGATTTGTAATGCTGCATTAAAATAACGACTACGGGTGAGTTTATAACAAACTGTGTATCATACTCACTTTCTCCCAATATCTAGGCCTGTCTTCAGGACAACATCATACCGGAAAGACTGCACTGTTTTTTCCAAGTCTTTATAGTTTTTGACTACAGTAGGGTCATCCTCAAACTCCTCTTCCTGCTCACTCATCTCGTCATGATCACTTTCTGCATCAGAGTCTTCTTCATCTTCTACTTTTTGCAGAGACTTTTTAGAATTTTTAGAGCTTATATTACTTTTGAGTCTTATGGAAAATGGAAAAATATATTCCGGAGATATTAAAAGCCCTGGGAGTCTCAGTGAGAAAAGATTACAGAAAAGTGTTTTATAATTTGGTGCACGTAACTTAGTACTAGAAAAATACAAGTATCGATTCCAGGAAGTGCAGAGTTTGTGTGACGAAGGTGTCCCTCGGAGAACACCCCAGAGTCCAATCCAGGCATCTGGCTTTCTTAAAACACCAGCAAGCAATTTGACACTAGTCATAGCCATGGCGCTTATAACCTGAAACAAATAATAAATCAGTTTTATCTCACAAGTGCAGTGTTATGACATTCTTACAACATAAACCATATGCACTATGAACACTTTATGTCTAGTCCTATACTTACGCACCCCTACAAAAAGTCATATCAACCTGCGTGTGCCAAGGGCCATATACCGCAGCATAGTGACTCTTCTAGCGGCAAGTAATGTGCTTAGCGCATAGGATTGTCAGGAAGATCCAATGTGATACTAGTAGGCATGAAAGCACTGGTTCTACTCTCCCCTCTCCCCCAAATTAGCTCTGGGTACTGACTGCTCCAAAAAAAAAATATATTAACAATAGTTCTTAATGATTTGTTTTTGTTTTTGTTTTGAGATGGAGTTTTGTTCTTGTTGCCCAGGCTAGAGTGCAATGGCGTGATCTCAGCTTACCACAACCTCTGCCTCCCGGATTCAAGCAATTCTCCTGCCTCAGACTCCTGAGTAGCTGGGATGGCAGGCATGCACCACCAAGCCTGGCTAATTTTGTATTTTTAGTAGAGATGGGGTTTTTTCATGTTGGTCAGGCTGGTCTCAAATTCCTGATCTCAGGTGATCCATCCGCCTTGGCCTCCCAAAGTGCTGGGATTACAGATGTGAGCCACCATGCCCGGCCGAGGCAGAGAGATTCTTATTGCATTCCGTAGTCTATTTTCTGTGGCACTGAAAGGTTTCCTGGTTTTGTGGGGGGTTTTGCTTGTTTGTTTTTTGAGACAGAGTTTCACTCCTGTTGCCCAGGCTGGAGTGCAATGGCATGATCTCAGCTCACTGTAACCTCCGCCTCCATGGTTCAAGGGATTCTCTTGCCTCAGCTCCCTGAGTAGCTGGGATTACAGGCATGTGCCACCATGCCCGACTAATTTTTTTTGTCTTTTTAGTAGAGATGGGGTTTCACCATGTTGGCCAGGCTGGTCTCTAACTCCTGACCTCGTGATCCGCCCGCCTCAGGCTCCCCAGTGCTGGGATTACAGGCGTGAGCCACCGCACCCAGCCTTCTTTTTTTGAGACAGAGTCTCATGCTGTTACCCAGGCTGGAGTGCAATGGTGCAATCTCAGCTCACTGCAACCTCCATCTCCCGGGTTCAAGCAATTCTTCTGCCTCAGCCTCCTGAGTAGCTGGGACTACATGCACACGCCACCAAGCCTGGCTAATGGCAAAACTCCATCTCAAAAAAAAAAAAATTAAAACCAGCCATAGTCTACTCTATGTTAACCACTGTAAGATTTTGGCATAGATCCTTCACAATGTAAAATTTGAAGAAAAATAATTAACTCATGAGCATAGCCGCTCATATTTTCCCAACCACCCAAAACACACAGAAAGGTTAGCCATAGGTGGCCAGAGCTCTCTAACATCACCCTCAAGAAGTCCGTGTTGGTCCTAAGTTCCAGAGTCATTATTGAAAGTTTTACTTTTTTTTTGTTGGGTGTGGTGGCTCACGCCTGTAATCCCAATACTTTGGGAGGCTGAGACAGGTGGATCACTTGAGGTTGGAGTTCAAGACCAGCCTGGCCAAAGTGGTGAAACCCCATCTCAGCTAAAAATACAAAAATTAGCTGGGTATCGTGGTGGGCACCTGTAATCCTAGCTACTCGGGAAGCTAATGCAGGAGATCACCTGAACCTGGGAGGCGGAGACTGCAGTGAGCTGAGATTCCACCATTGCACTCCAGCCTGGGCAAAAAGAAAAAAACTCCATCTCAAAAAAAAAAAAAAAAAAAAAAAAAGTTTTACTTTTTAAGAACTAGAATTGAAGAATACAGAAAATATTACAGTGTATTACGTATAGCAAAAGCAAATATTATTTCCTGAATCTTTTCCTACAATTACATACACATCGAGTTGTCATGTAAAATGTGTTTACTACAGACCTTGGAGCTCAGGTCCTGGCTGCATGTTCCACCCCAATTGAAATACTCCCCTTGCAGAGCCGTATGTGTCTGCAGAGATGAAAACGGCAGCCTTGCTGCGTGTGGTGGCTCACACCTGTAATCCCAGCACTTTGTGGGGACAAGGCAGATGGATCATCTGAGGTCAGGAGTTCGAGACTAGCCTGGTCAACATGGTGAAACCCCATCTCTACTAAAAATACAAAAAATTAGCTGGGCATGGTAGTACCTGTAATCCCAGCTACTAGGGAGGGTGAGGCAGGAGAATCACTTGAACCCGGGAGGCGGATGGATGTTGCAGTGAGCCGAGATCGTACCACTGCACTCCAATCTGGGCAACAAGACCAAAACTCCGTTTAAAAAAAAAAAAAGCCTCTGAGGGATGACTTTGTGTAGTTCCCACATTTCACAGATGAGTACAAATGAGAGTTGAAGCAATTTAAGAATAAGCTAAGTGGCACAGCTAGTAAAGGACAGGGCTGGGATCCCAAGATCAAGTCTTCTTAAGGCTCACTGTTTTTACTGTGGGCCAGGCATTGCTCTATACATATTAACTCATATATTCCTTGCAACAAGCCCATGTCAGTTACAGGGTCACAGAGATACTAAGTGGATTTAAATTCAGGCATCCAAAGCCTAGACTCATTACTACCAAGCTGAACTGTCCATCAGTCTTCTGACTCCAAGTTAAGTGCTCTTTCTTCCACATCCAGACATCTATTTTCTTATTTTCTTGAATAAAAACTCACTACCAAAAAAAACAACCAACCAACCAACCAAACAAAAAACTCACCATCTAGTGCAATACCACAGAGAAGAGACAGTTTTTAGGGTTAGAAGAGTGGGGGGAACTGTTGCCCTAACTTAGAAGAAATCCTAAGAGATGACACCTGGGGGAGGGAAGCACCCATGTCGAGGGGTGGGAAGTCTTGTTTCTGTGTCAGACCCTGGCTGTCCACATTCCCCATCCATAAGCCCCAGTTTTATTTTTATTTTTAAAATATATTTTTTACACTCTTTTCCCGTCCTTGGAAAAAAGTCCTAGCTTTATACCACATCGCTGTTTACTTTGAGGAATGCCCAGATATGATGTGGCTCTCTGCCCATGTCACAAGTAGAGTTAGATTTACCTGCATTAGGAAACCTTTCCTAGCAGAAAATAACTATTTAAAATCAGATGCACCTGTAAATTCAACAAACATACCAAAATGTCAAGCCAAGTATTCCCTTGTGTTTATTAGCTACTCACTACCTCTCACTGTGATCAGCTTAACTTTCTAGTAGGCAAACGTTGGCAAATGTTGGAAGCTTAGAAAAAATTCATTAAAAACATAAAATTGAGAAAACACATTAACCTAATTCTTGCTGGAGATGACAACCATTTGTAGATGTTGGCAATGGACATTCAGGGTCCTAAGGGAGGAAGCTGAGGACCCAGATTCTGCCTCAGAACTTTGGAACTGGTCAGGGGAGCCCTGAGTTGGAAGTAGGGGTGCCAGAGAAGAAAGCTAACCAGACATCTAGCTCTTCAACTGAAGCAGCACTGGAGAATACTGGGCTTACAGTTCATTTGAAAAAAAGGAAAAAAAAAAAAAAAAAAAAAGGTCGGGTGTGGTGGCTCATGCCTGTAATTCCAGCACTTTGGGAAGCTGAGGTGGGTGGATAACCTGAGGTCAGGAGTTTGAGACCAGCCTGGCTGACATGGTGAGACCCCCATCTCTACTAATAATACAAAAAATAGCTGAGTATGGTGGCATACACCTGTAATCCCAACTACTCAGAAGGCTGAGGCAGAAGAATTGCTTGGACCCAAGAGGTGGAGATTGCAGTGAGCTGAGATCACACCATTGCACTCCAGCCTGGATAACAAAACTCCATCTCAAAAAAAAAAAAAGAAAAACAAAAGAAAATCTGCTACTGAAAAATTCCTGTCCTTTTGTCATGGTCTCCTCTTTTTCCAGACTCCACATTAGCCCCATCTTCCTCTACCAAGTCATGCCCCACATGTCCTTTTCCATACTCTAGTTGCACCAACACTATATGTTTTTAGTTACTTTTGAATTAGGTCACAAATTATGATAGGGCCCACACAGTGCCCTGTTCTTCACTCCTCTGCTCAGGACATACAAACACCAGTGAATGGCTGCAGATTCAATTTCTAGAAATGAAATGAGCATCCTGCCCATCACTGTAAACACCCCCACATTCACTTGTTTGCTCACATCTGCCAAGTGCCTGGGTAGGCTTAATATAAAACACACAGTCCTTATCGTCAGGGAACTGCCATTTAAGTGGAATGTGGGCAAGTAAACTGACTGCCAGGGCACCCGTGTGAAAGCAGGTCCAGGGGAGGCTGAGCGCTGCACCAGCTGGAGCTCAGGGCAAGAATGCCTACAAAGTTCTGACAGCAAAGGTGGCCTGAAACTGAGCTATGGGGAAACATCGTTACAACAGTGATTCTTTTGCTTTCTAATGGACCATTCCACTGGCATGCTGTTAGCCTTTTCTCTCATTCAAGGATGCTCAGTCATCCTTGCCCTGAGCTCCAGCTGGTGCAGCGCTCAGCCTCCCCTAGACCTGCTTTCACATAGGTGCCCTGGCAGTTTACTTGCCCACATTCCACTTAAATGGCAGTTTCCTGATGACAAGGACTGTGTGCTTATATCAGGCACCTGGCATACACAAAGAAATAAGTGAACATGGGGGTAGCTATAGTAAAGGACAGGATGCTGTTCCTAGGTTTCTTTCATTCAGAAGCAGGCGATTACACAAACCTCTCGCCTCCACTACTCCTCAGCTACCACATTTTTTCTTGCTTTTTTTTTTTTTTTTTTTGAGACCAAGTCTCACTCTGTTGCCCAGGCTGGAGTGCAGTGGCTTGATCTCGGCTCACTGTAACCTTCGCTTCCCAGGTTCAAGCGATTCTCCTGCTTCAACCTCCTGATCTTGCTCTTCTTTACTACAAAATTCCTCAAAATGGTTGTCTAACTCTCCTCAATTCTACTCCTTTCATTTTCTAAATCCAAAAGGTCATCTTAGTCCTCATCTTAATTGACTTCTCAGCAGCACTTGAAAAAAGTGATCACACTTCTTCACTTGGTCTCCAGAATACTTCACTCTTGGTTTTCTCCCCCTGCCTCCTGTGGCTGCTGTTTCTCAAGACTCCTTTGTTAACTGGGCACGGTGGCTCATGCCTGCAATCCCAGCATTTTGGGAGGCAAAGGCAGGCAGATGACCTGAGGTCGGGAGTTCGAGACCAGCCTGATCAACATGAAGAAACCCCATCTCTACTAATAATACAAAAATTAGCCGGGCATGGTGGCACATGCCTGTAATCACAGCTACTCAGGAGGCTGAGGCAGGAGAATCGCTTGAACCTGGGAGGCCTAGGCTGCAGTGAGCCAAGATCAAGCCATTGCACTCCAAGATCAAGCCATTGCACTCCAGGCTGGGCGACAAGAGCAAAACTCTGTCTCAAAAAAAAAAAAAAAAAAGAAAAGAAAAGAAAAAAAGACTCCTTTGCTGCCTCTTTCTCTTCTCCGTGTTATCCAGGCTGGAGTGCAGTGGTGTGATGATCTCAGCTCACTGCAACCTGTGCCTCCCAGGTTCAAGCCATAGTCTCCCACCTCAGACTCCAGAGTAGCTGGGATTACAGGCACCCACCACCACGCCAGGCTAATTTTAGTATTTTTAGTAGAGACAGGGTTTTATCATGTTGGCCAGACTGGTCTAGAACTCCTGACCTCAAGTTATCTGCTGCCTCGGCGTCCCAAAGTGCTGCGATTACAGGCATGAGCCACTGCACCTGGCCCTCCTTAACATCTTAAAGTTGGAGGGGCCCAGGGCTCTATCTTTGGTCCTCTTCTACATTTTTATGCAGCTCAGCTCTTAAGTGTACCCAATTAGTTCTAACAAATGCATTACCAAGACACCAGTCATTTCTGTGGCTTTAAATACCACCCATACGCCAACTACATCCTAATCTATATCTTCATTCCAGAACTTTCTCCCAAATTCCAGACTCACACATCTGTGCATAAAAGAGTTAACAGGCCTGAGATTGCTATCCTTAGAAATATCTGCTTGCAAAGTTGGCCCTTGGCTAGTGTTTGGGAACTTGAACTTCATGAGGGTTCCCACAACTCCCAGATGGATAAGAGTGGCTCACTGTGCTGAAACTGTACAAGCAATGTGTTTGAGTGGCTCACTGTGCTGAAACTGTACAAGCAATGTGTTTGATTCTGAACACCTGCGTTTTCTGGGAGGCTGAAATTTTGGCACATTCTAAGCACAGTGCCTCTGTGACTTTTTATTGGAAAAATCAGCTGTATGAGCTTTCCTGATAGACATCTCTCACGTTTTGTCATAATTTGATGCTGCAAGAATTAAGCATGCCCCATGTGACTCCACTAGGCGAGGACTCTTAGAAGACTGCACCTGATTTCCTCCAGACTTTGTCCCATGCATCTTTTCCCTTTGCTTATTTTCCTTTGTAGCCTTTTGCGATAATAAATCACAGCTGTGAGTATGACTATGCGCTGAGTCATTTGAATCCTCTTAGTGAATCAATGAACCTGGGGACCTGCAACACAATATCTAATTGCCTATTTGACACCTCCACGTGGGTACATAATAAAGTCATTCATACCAAGTCACTCCTTTCCTCAAATCGCTACAAAAGCACTCAGAAAAAAGCAAAGACTCTACCACAGTCTAAAGGCTCTACAGGATCTGATGCTCCCTCAACCCCCTTTTCCTCTCCAGCCTCATCTACCACTCTGACCTTTGCTCATTCAGCTTCAGCAACACTGGCCTCCTCCCTTTAATGAAGCACTTATGTGCCAAGCACAAATCTGGGCACTAGGAATTCTATTCTTGTAGAGTTTATATTCTAGTAGGGGGAACAGGTAGCCAAACGAACAAAAAGACCTTGTAAATGACATGATAGCTGGTGGTTAATGCTCTCAGGGAAGAAAATGGAGCAGGGTAAGGGGGATTGAGAGGGCAGGATGAGGCCAGGCAGGTGGCTCATGCCTATAATCCCAGCACTCTGGGAGGCCAAGGCAGAAGAATTGCATTGCTTGTGCCCAGGAGTTCGCGATCAGCCTGGGCAACACAGTGAGATCTAAAATAAAAACAGGCAGGGGCTTGGCTGGGCGAGGTGGCTCACGCGTCATCCCAGCACTTTAGGACGGGTGGATGACCTGAAGTTGGGAGTTCGAGACCAGCCTGACCACCATGGAGAAATCCCGTCTCTACTAAATACAAAATTAGCCGGGCGTGGTGGCGAATGCCTATAATCTCAGCTAGCCAGGAGGATGAGGCAGGAGAATTACTTGAACCTGGGGGGCGGAGGTTGCGGTGAGCCGAAATCATTCCATTGCACTCCAGCCTGGGCAACAAAAGCAAACTACGTATCAAAAAAGAAAAAAAAAAAAAAAAGAATAAAAAAAAGAAATTAGCCAGGCGTGATGGCATCCACCTGTAGTCACAGCTACTCGGGAGGCTGAGGCAGGAGAATCGCTTCAACCTGGGAGGGGGAGGCTGCAGTGAGCGGAGCTCACACCACTGCAATCTAGCCTTGGCGACAGAGTGAGACAGTCTTAAAAAACAACGAAACAACAACACCTTGTGGAATAAAAATACATCAAGGGGACGGGTGCATTCGAATAACCGGGAAAAGACCAACCAAGCAATGATGGGTGTTAGAACACCTGACAGAGTTCATTTTAAAAGATCTCTTTGGCGTTCATGTGTGGTGAGTGGAGGGATGATCACGGCAGAGGCTCATAGGTTTTGGGTGAGATCTTCAGGAGAGGTATACAATCTGAACTAACCGAAGATTGTAAGAAAAGCAGTGTCTGTAAGAAAAGCAGCGCAGACTTTGACCTATTTGACTCCAGGAAACGCTCCACATTCCTGAGCCCGTTCACTGCTCCGTGAGATGGAGAAACTGGTCTAAACGCTTTGAAGTCTAATGCAGCTACAGATCCCTCCCTTCCCTTGGAGACCTCGGAGGCTGCGGGTTGAGACAGGGGCGGGTTCTTCTCGCTCCCTCCCCGCCCCCCGGGCAGTGCACCTTCCTGGGTCCCCAAGGTCAAAGGAAATGGACAACTGCGTCCCCGTGTTCTCAGTCTGCATTCGGAGCCAGCAGGAGCGACGGCGCAGCGGGTTTGCAGCACTCAACTGCCACGGCCCCTGCGCAGCCCTGGGCTCGCGAGGCGTCCCGAGGCTGGCAGGACACGGGACACTCACGGGGAGACCTGGTGGGAACGTGCGCGGGGCAGAGGGGCGCAGGGCGAAGTGACAGGGGGCGCGGGCCGTCGGCACGGCGCCGCGCGCCACAAGGCGCGCACTCACCTGTACGTCAGGACCTCCCGTCCCTCCCCGCGGCCGCGCGGACTGCAGGCCTCCAGGCCACCCCTACCTGCGCCCCGCCCCTTCCGCCGGCGCTGCCGCGGTGAGAGCGGGTCGGGCGGGACGCGACGCCAGGGCGGCGGCGAAGCAGCGACCCCTGCTGGAGGCTGCGCCTCGGAGGACTGCACGGGAAGTGGGCTCCAGGCACAGCCGCAGGAGACTCCAGTGAGAAAGCCAGCGTGTCCTGATTCCACCTGACCGAAGGGAGCTCATCTTAATTTCTTTTTTTCTTTTTCTTTTTCTTTTCTTTTCTTTCTTTTTTTTCTTTTGAGACGGAGTCTTATTTTGTTGTCCAGGCTGGAGTGCCGTGGCGTAATCCAGCTCACTGCAACCTCCACCTCTCTGATTCAAGCTATTCTCGTGCCTCAGCCTCCCGAGTAGCTGGGACTACAGGTGTGAGCCACCAGGACCAGCTAATCATCTTAATTGGTAATGAAGTGATCCTTTCTCTGGGGTCACTAACCCTTTTGAACTTTTTTTTTTTTCGTTGTTTTTTCTTTAGACAGAGTCTGGCTCTGTTGCTCGGAGTGCAATGGCATGATCTCGGCTCACTGCAGCCTCCACCACCCAGGCTCAAGCTATCCTCCCGTCTCAGCCTCCCGAGTAGCTGGGACTACAGGTGTGTGTCACCACACCCTGCTAGTTTTTTTTTGTTTTGTTTTATTTGTAGAGATAGGGTTTTGCCATGTTGCCCAGGCTGAGACTCAAGGGAAGTGATCCTCCAGCCTCGGCCTCCTAAAGTGCTGGGATTACAGGTGTCAGCCACCGAACTCACCGCCTCAGCCTCCCAAAGTTCTGGGATTACAGGTGTGAGCCACCACCCCCAGCCCCTTACCTTTCTTTTCTTTTTTTTTTTTTTTTGAGACAGAGTCTTGCTCTGTCACCCAGGCTGGAGTGCAGTGGTGCGATCTCAGCTCACTGCAACCTCCTCCTGGGTTCAAGTGATTTTGCTGCCTCAGCCTCCAAAAGCTGAGTAGCTGGGACTACAGGCGTGTGCCACCATGCCTGGCTAATTTTTTGTGTTTTTAGTAGAGATGGGGTTTCACCGTGTTAGCCCAGAATATCTAGATCTCCTGACCTCGTGATCTGCCCTCCTCGCTCTCTTGAAGTGCTGGGATTACAGGCGTGAGCCACCACGCCGGCCTACTCCCTTAACTTTAGGTTATCCTCAGGACGATAACCAGAGTGATCCTATTAAATCACAAATCAAATCCTGTTACTACTCTACTTAAAACCCTCCCAAGGCTACCCACACCTTATGTTAGAGCTTAAAGCCAAAATCCTTTCAATGGCCTGTGAGGCCTTCTGCATCTGACCTCATGTACATTGCTGACCTCGTCTCCCACCACCTTCCTCCTTTCTCTCTTGTTTCAGCTGTACTCGCCTCCTCGCCATTCCAGGATGAGGTCTCTGGAAACCTCCGGTGACATCTTACCTTAGGGCTTTTGCACACCTTCTTCCCCCTATCTGGAATCCTCTTCCCTCAGCTGACCATGTGATTCGTTTCCATACTTCAGGTTTTCACACAAATGTCACTTTCTCAGTGAGGCCTTCTCTTAGCTATCCTATTTTAAATTAACCCCCTATGTGATGGCATGTGCCTCTAGTCCCAGTTACTCAGGACTCTGAGGCAGGAGAATTGCTTGAACCCAGGAGTTTGAGACCAGCCTGGGCAAGAGAATATTTTAAATCTAGCCTAAAAATTTTTTTAGATAAATTAAATGTTCTTAAAATTTTCAATTTTTCTTAACAACACTAATCACCGTCTATTTTTCACCTATTTATCTCTTCTGTCTACGCCCACTAGAATGGGAACCCTATCAGGGTAAAAATCATGTTTAATGTACTGCTCTATCCTGTGCCTAGAACTGTGACTAGCACATAGTAGGTTCTGAATAAATGAGTTGTCTGAGAATGGAATAAATCTACATGTACAGAGATATTCATGCAGCTTTATTTGTATGATACCAAAAAATGAAAACAACCTGATTTTCCATCAGTATAATTATTTTTTAGTTTATTTTTGAGATGGAGTCTTGCTCTGTCACCAGGCTGGAGTACAGTGGTGCGATCTCGGCTCAGTGCAGTCTCTGCCTCGCGGGTTCAAGCAATTCTGCCTCAGCCTCCCAAGTAGCTTGAGACTACAGGCACCCGCCACCCTGCCTGGCTAATTTTTTGTATTTTAGTAGAGACCGTGTTTCACCATGTTGTCCAGGATGGTCTCGATCCCCTGACCTCGTGATCTGCCCAGCTTGGCCTCCCAAAGTGCTGGGATTACAGGCTTGAGCCACTGAGCCCAGCCTATTTATTTATTAATTGAGACAGGGTCTTGCTCTGTCACCCAGGCTGGAATGCATTGGCGCTATCTTGGCTTACTGTAGCCTCGAACTCCCAGGCTTAAGCAATCCTCCCACCTCAGCCCTCTAACTGTTGTATTTTTTGTAGAGACAGGGTTTCTCCCTGTTAGTCAGGCTGGTCTTGAACTTCCGACCTCAGGTGATCCACCTGCCTTGGCCTCCCAGTGTGCTAGGATTACAGGTGTGGGCCACCAGGCCTGGCCCCATCAGTGTTTTTATTTATTTTTATTTTATTTTACTTTTTGGGATGGAGTCTCACTCTGTTGCCCAGGCTGGAGTGCAGTGGCCTGATCTCAGCTCACGCAACATCTTCCTCCTGGGTTCAAGCGATTCTCCTGCCTTAGCCTCCCGAGTAGCTGGGACTACAGGCGTGTGCCACCATACCCGGCTAATTTTTTGTATTTTTAGTAGAGATGCAGTTTCACTGTGTTAGCCAGGATGGTCTCCATCTCCTGACCTTTGTGATCTGCCTGCCTTGCCCTCCCCAAGTGCTGGGATTACAGGCGTGAGCCATGGCGCCCAGTGAAACATCCTTATTTCTGAAGACAGGGACACAGAGAAGATGCTGAACAAAGAGGCCTTGTGACTGGGCTCAGTGTCTCCTGCCTGTAATCCCAGCACTTTGGGAGGCCAAGGTAAATGGATCAATTGAGATCAGGAGTTCAAGATCAGTCTAGCCAACAAGGTGAAACCTTGTCTCTACTAAAAAAAAAAAAAAAAAAAAAAAAAAAAAAAAGAAAAAATTAGCTGGGTGTCGTGGCACTTGCCTGTAATCTCAGCTACGCCAGAGGCTGAAGCAGGAGAATCGCTGGAACTTGGGAGGCAGAGGTTGCAGTGAGCTGAGAGCATGCCACTGCACTCCAGCCTGGGTGACAGAGCAAGATGACTCCGTCTCAAAAACAAAAACAACAACCACAACCAAAAAGAGGCCTTGCTGAATTTTCCTCCAGCATATTACCATTAGATCATACCCCCTTTGCCTATTCATGATGATCTATTTCTTTACCAAATCTAGCATTAAAAATACACAGGTTGGCTGGGCATGGTGGCTCATGCCTGTAATCTCAGTCCTTTCGGAGACCAAGGTGGGAGGATCACTTGAGCCCAGGAGTTTGAGATCAGCCCAGGCAACCTAGGAAGACCCCATCTCTACAAAAAGTTAAAAAATTAGCCAGGTCTGGTGACACGTGCCTGTAGTCCCAGCTGTTAGGGAGGCTAAGGTGGGAGGATTGCTTGAGCCCTGGAGGTCAAGCTGCAGTGAGTTGAGATTGTGCCACTGCACTCCAGCCTGGAGTGAGACCCTGTCTCAAACAACAGCAACGACAGCAAAACCAAAAAAAAGTACACAGGTTTACCTTCTTCAAGTCTTATTTTTTTTTTCTTTTTTGTTTGGAGATGGAGTCTCACTCTGTCACCCAGGCTGGAGTGCAGTGGCATGATCTCAGCTCACAACAACCTCTGCCTCCCATGTTCAAGGGATTCTGCATCAGCCACCCGAGTAGCTGGGATTACAGGTGTGTGCCACTACATCTGGCTACTTTTTGTATTTTTAGTAGAGACAGGGTTTCTCCATGTTGGCCAGGCTGGTTTCAAACTCCTGACCTCAGGTGATCTGCCCACTTCCACCTCCCAAAGTGCTGGGATTACAGGTGTGAGCCACTGTGCCTGGCCAGTCTTAATTTTTTTAATGAAGTCTCCTATGGCATGTAAAACTTAAAGAAATTTGTGGCCAGGTACAGTGGCTCATGCCTGCAATCTCAGCTCTTTGGGAGGCCGAGGTGGGAGGATCACTACAGGTCAGGAGTTCGAGACCAGCCTGGCCAACATGGCGAAACCCTGTTTCTACGAAAAATACAAAAAATTAGCCAGGCAAGGTGGTGGACGCCTGGCTACTCAGCTACTGGACGCCTGGACTCCCAGCTACTCAGGAGGCTGAGGCAGGAGAATCACTTGAACCCAGGAGGCGGAGTTTGCAGTGAGCTGAGATCACACCACTGCACTTCAGCCTGGGTGGCAGAGCGAGATTCCATCTCAAAAAAAGAAAAAAGAAAAAAATTTGTATGTTTTTCCTTTGTTAATCTGTCCTTTGTTATAGGGGCCTCAGCCATGAACCTAAGATAGGAAGGAAAGATATTTCTTTTCTCCTACACTTGGTTGTATGTGTCTGTGTGTGTGTGTGCATGCATATGTAAAGATTTGTATCTACCAATTCAATTATTATTTTTTTTTTTTTTGAGACAGAGTCTTGCTGTGTCACCAGGTGACAGGCTGGAGTACAGTGGCACAATCTCAGCTCACTGCAATCTCCGTCCCTGGGTTCAAGCAATTCTCCTGCCTTAGCCTCCCTAGTAGCTGGGATTACAGGTGCACACCACCACGCCCAGCTAATTTTTGTATTTTTTAGTAGAGATGGGGTTTCACCATGTTGGCCAGGATGGTCTCGATCTCTTGACTCGTGATCTGCTTGCCTCGGCCTCCCAAAGTGCTGGGATTACAGGAGTGAGCCACCTCGCCCGGCCTATTTTTTTTTTTTTTTAATAGGATTGTCACCGGATACAGTGGTTTATGCTTATAATCCCAGCACTTTGGGAGGATGAAGCGGGTGAATCACGAGGTCAGGAGTTCAAGACTATCCTGGCTAAACCCTGTCTCTACTAAAATACAAAAAATTAGCTAGGCGTGGTGGCATGTGCCTGTAGTCCCAGCTATTTGGGAGGCTGAGGCAGGGGAACTGCTTGAACCCAGGAGGCGGAGGCTGCAGTGAGCCGAGATCGCGCCATTGCACTCCAGCCTGGGTGACAGAGCCAGATTCCATCTCAAAAAAAAAAAAAAAAAAAAGATTGTCTAGGCTTTCTATTTATTCCTTAATCACCATATATATGTGTGTGTGTGTGTGTGTGTGTGTGTGCCCACGTGTGTGTGTATAATTTTTTTGTATATATAATTAATAGGGATAAGACAATGCCAATAATAAGTAGTGAAGCAAGTGGCCGATATACATATATTTTTAGAGATGGGTATCTAGCTATGTTGCCCAGGACAGTCTTGAACTCCTGGGCTCAAGGTATCTACCAGTCTTGGTCTCCCAAACTGCTGGGATTACAGGCAAGAGCCACCACACTCAGCCTCTCATTTTACTGTCATTCACTTTATTTTGTTGTGCATTTCTGATTTCTTTAGCTGGATGCTGAGTTTATCAATTTTTTTATTTCTAATTTTTAAAATATATATTTTTATAAACAGGGTCATGCTCTGTCACCCAGGCTGGAGTGCAGTGGCTCGATTAAATATGCGTGTGTGTGTGTGTGTGTGTGTGTGTGTGTGTTTGAGATAAGGTTTCACTTTGTCACGCAGACTGCAGTACAGCGGCACAACCTCGACTCACTGCAGCTTCTACCTCCTGGGCTCAAACCATCCTCCCACCTCAGCCCCACAAGTAGCAGGGACTACAGGTGCATACCACCATACCCAGCTGATTTTTAAATATTTTTTGTAGAGACAGGTTCTTGCCATGTTGCCCAGGCTGGTCTCAAACTCCTGGGGTCAAGCGATCCTCCTGCCTCGACCTCCCAAATTGCTAGGATTACAGGCATGAGCCCCTGTGCTGGGTTTTGATTATACTTTTTTTATTAAAGCATTTTGTTGTTTTTCTAAAGATGGGGTTTTGCCATATTGCCCAGGCTAGTCTCAAACTCCTGTCCTCAAGAGATCCTCCTGCCTCAGCCTTTCTAGTAGCTGGTATTACAGGCATGAGTCGCAGCACTTGGCCTTAGTTTTAATTTTTCAATGCAAACACTGAAGACTAAACAGTTCCCTCTAAGGATGGCTTAAACTGTACCCCACAAGGGTTTCCAGTACTATTGTTTAGACCATAGTTGAGATTGCTGTTGCAGATTGGTTTATGGCAAGTAAACTCACCTTGTTGGCACTTACTATCTGTAGGTGACTATGATAATCACTTTAGGAAGTAAAACACCTGCACGAGATACTGCTCACTTCCTTCCTTCTACCCATTAGGTAAAGTAAACCTATGGCATATTTTAGTTGTGATTCATTTCCTCAAGTTGTATAAACCTAATATTCCTTGTTATAAGGATCTTAGAGTCAATAAGGATAAGGCAATGCTAATAATAAGTAGTGAAGCAAGTGACCCAAAACATGAACACTGAAGATAAACAGTCCCAGCTCCAAGATATTTACTTAAGTAGCAAGGAGTATATCAAGGAAAATGGCAGTTTTCTTCATAAATGTACTTTTAACTTGTTCTCTACCCTAGCCTGAAGGATGAACTAAAAATTATAGCTTACTAGTAGAATGAAAAGGAAGAGTTCTTTGGCCAGAAGTATTTTTGGCTCTTTGAATCATGTGATTTGGAACGTTCTCAAGGGCAGCTTTTCATGTTTTGTGTAATTATAGTCAAGGCTGGAATCTCTAATTTGTTCTAATTTTCCATGAGTATTCCCCTTGCTACTATTCACTCTCTGCTGTTCCGCAGTTTCTTTTTTTTTTTTTTTTGAGACGGAGTTTCACTCTGTCAGTCAGGTTGGAGGGCAATGGCGCAATCTTGGCTCACTGCAACCTCCCCTTCCTGGGTTCAAGAGATTCTCCTCCCGAGTAGCTGGGATTACAGGCCTCTGCCACTACAACCGGCTAATTTTTATATATTTAGTAGAGACAGGGTTTCACCATGTTGACCAAGCTGGTCTTGAACTCCTGACCTCGGGTGATCCACTCGCCTCGGCCTCCCAAAGTGCTGGGATTATAGGCAGGAGCCACCGCGCCTGGCCATATTCCACAATTTCTAAGATCCACATTTGAGTGTATGTAATACAGGTAACTAGGCAACTTGAGAGTTTTTTTGTTGTTTGTCTGTTAGTGTTATAAAGATCCAGAAGAATGAGGGAGGATTGCATTCATTTATATATCATGTGTATTTATACTAGGTTGAACCATATGAAATTGCTCATCTTTGACCATTTTTATTTCATTATATTGTATTATATTATTTATTTGTGACAGGGTCTGGCTCTGTCGCCCAGGCTGGAGTGCAGTGATAGGACCATGGTCCTCTGCAGCCTTGACAGCCTGGGCTCAAGTGATCCTCCCACCTCAACCTCCCAAGTAGATGGAACTACACCACGCCTGGCTAATTTTTAAAATATTTTTTTATAGAGATGAGGTTTCATCATTTTGCCAAGGCTAGTCTTGAACTCCTGGACTCAAGCCATCTGCCCGCCTCTGCCTCCCAAAGTGCTGGGATTACAGGCATGAGGCACTGTGCCCAGTCTTCAGCTATGTTTTAATTTATTTTTGCGATATGGTCTCCCCCTGTTCCCCAGGCTAGAGTGCAGTGGTGCAATCATGGCTCACTGCAGCCTTGACCTTCTGGGCATAATTGACCCTCCTGCTTCAGTCTCCCGAGTAGCTGGGGTTACAGGTATGCCACCATATCTGGCTAATTTTTGTATTTTTTGTAGGGATGGGTTCTTGCCATGTTGCCTGGGTTGATCTCAAATGCCTGAACTCAAGCGATCTGCCGCCTCAGCCTCCCAAAGTTCTGGGATTACAGGTGTGAGTCACTGTACCTGGACAACCTATGGCTCAACCTTGTATAATTAGAAGCAAATCCTAGGTCATGGTCATGAAAACTCCCTTTTCTGCTAAGAGAAAGAAAAATGGGAGAAAATTAAAGTAGTTGTGTCTTATGTTGATAACTTAAAATTCAACGCTACGAACTTTTTCCCCCCTTTTCTTTTTTTTTTTTTTTTGAGACAGAGTCTCACTCCGTCACCAGGCGCCAGGCTGGAGTGCAGTGGCGTGACCTCGGCTCACTGCAACCTCCGCCGCCCAGGTTCAAGCAATTCTCCTGCCTCAGCCTCCTGAGTAGCTGGGACTACAGGTGCGCGCCACCATGCCCAGCTAATTTTTTTGTATTTTTAGTAGAGATGGGGTTTCACCCCATGTTGGCCGGGATGGTCCCGATCTCTTGACCTCGTGATCCACCCGCCTCGGCCTCCCCATTTTCTTTCTCTCCTTCCTTCCTTCCTTCCTTCCTTCCTTCCTTCCTTCCTCCCTCCCTCCCTCCCTTCCTTTCTTCCTTTTCTTTAAGCCTCTGAGGGCAGGCAAAATGTTGAACTTTGGATAAGCAGGTAAAGTCTTCTCAGGAAATAAGCCTTTGCTTTGCTTTCAGTCTAAAGGGAAAGACTGGTGATGTTGCAAATTCTTGGCACACTACGAGATGGGCTTTGTTTTGTATTGAGCACCTGGGAAAAAAAGGACTGATATGGAGAGTAGAAAAAGTACAGAAAAAAACAATATTGCCAGATGCAGTGGCTCACATCTGTAATCCCAGCACTTTGGGAGGCCGAGGCAGGCAGATCACCTGAGGTCGGGAGTTCAAGATCAGCCTGGCCAACATGGTGAAACCCCATCTCTACTAAAAATACAACAAAATTAGCTGGGTGTGGTGGCAGGTGCCTGTAATCCCAGCTACTTGGGAAACTCACTTGAACCTGGGAGGCGAAGGTCGCAATGAGCTGAGATGGAGCCACTGCACTCGAGCCTGGGCTACAAAGTGAGACTCCGTCTCCAAAAAAAAAAAGAAAGAAGAAAAAAATCAATATCGCAAAGACCCAAGTTAAACTCACTATTCATTTTTACCCAGCCTTGTCACATGAAGAACCAAGACTGTTGCTGTCTCAATAATCTCAAACGAGAATGAGGCCAGCTGTTTTAGGGTGCAGACTAATAATACTGTCAGTGCCAACTGCCCCAGAGCAGTTTTGCTGCTGCATTGTATACTGTCCTGTCCTCTGGCATCATGTGCTTCTAGCATTTGGTCTTGCTGTGCATTCGTTTTCTGTGTATATTGCAATGAAACCCCCATTCTTAGAAATG
This sequence comes from Alouatta palliata, assembly GCA_004027835.1. Classification (NCBI taxonomy): domain Eukaryota; kingdom Metazoa; phylum Chordata; class Mammalia; order Primates; family Atelidae; genus Alouatta; species Alouatta palliata. The sequence continues at coordinate 105,783 of PVKV010002211.1, read as the reverse complement.
TATAGACCTGATGTTTTCAATGCAACCCACATTCTTAGAAATTTACAGAGCTGATGTTCTCAATGAAACCCCCATTCTTAGACATTTACAGAGCTGATTTTTGCCATACTGAGTAAATGCTACCCCCGTTCTCCATTTATACAAAACCAGAAGTTCTTTTTGTTTGAGACAGTCTTGCTCTGTCGCCCAGGCTGGAGTACAGTGAGTGTCCTACCAGGGGGCTGTGATGCTCTGAGGAGAAGGCTGTCCCTCCGTGCACAGGCATGCTCTTGGCTGGCACACCCTCTACCAAGATCCCTGGCCAGTTAATTGGAATCAGTGGAAAGACTTTTTAGATATTTGCCCTGGATCATGTTGCTGGCAGCAGCCACTGCTCACCACACTGCCCTTGCTGCACTTCTGTGCAGGTGGAGTGGCAATGAGAAAACACATCAACATGTTTATATCACACAAGAGTCCCCAACCCCTGGGCCACAGACAGGTACTGGTCCGTGGCCTGTTAGGGAACTGAGCTGCACAGCAGGAGAGGTGAGCAGTGAGTGAGCAAGCATTACTGCCTCAGTTCTGCTTCCTGTCAGATCAGCAGAGGCATTCAATTCTCATAGGAGTGAGAACCCTATTGTGAACTGCACATGCGAGGGATCTAAGTTTTGAGGTCCTTATGAGAATCTAATGCCTGATGATCTGAGGTCGAACAGTTTCATCCCAAAATGATCTCCAACACTGTGGAAAAATTGTCTTCCAGGAAACTGGTCCCTGGTGCCAAAAAGGTTGGGGACTGCTGATAAAACATATAACTGTGTATGTATATGTACACATATAGGTGTATATATTTATGTAAGCATATAGCATGTAAGTGCAAAAGTAATTGCGCCAAATACATTTTTTTTTTTTGAGACGGAGTCCTGCTCTGTTGCCTAGGCTAGAGTGCAGTAACACAATCTCAGCTCACTGCAATGTCCACCTCCTGGGTTCAAGAGATTCTCATCTCAGCCTCCAGAGTAGCTGGGACTACATGTGTGTGCTACCATACCAAGCTTAAGTTTTCTGTATTTTTAGTAGAGATAAGGTTTCACCATGTTGGCCAAGCTGGTCTCAAACTCCTAACCTCACCTTATCCGCCTGCCTCAGCCTCCCAAAGTACTGGGATTACAGGCGTGAGGCATCGCACCCAGCCTCAAACACATCTTTATTAATCAAAATGGGAACCAATACAATCGACACATTTTTGCCAATGAGAAATAAGTTTGTTTATTCCTGTATCATAAAAAGCTGTACTTTGGGATTCAGTGAACTCTTGGAAAGCATTTTCTGCACGTGAGGCAGGAAAATAGAGTCTGGACGCAGGGAACATAAGGCCAATTCACACTTCAGCTATAACAGGAAATATCCTCTCCATAGGGCATACACTGGAAATGACTTTGTAACTGTACTTCATCCTCTTTTTTTACATAACATACCCGAAGTAACCAATGGAATCCTCTAGGGGGTATTTAAATTCCCAAAAATTCTGTAACAGGGGCTTTGAGCCCCTACGCCCAGGCCCGCTCCCACACTGTGGAGTGTAATTTCATTTTCAATAAGACCCTTCATTCGGCCGGGCATAGTGGCTCATGCCTATAATCCCAGCACTTTGGCAAGCCAAGGTGGGCAGATCACAAGGTCAGGAGATCAAGACTATACTGGCTAACAAGTTGAAACCCTGTCTCTATTAAAATTAAAAAAATAATAATAATTAGCTGGGCGTGGTGGCACACCCTTAGTCCCAGCTACTTGGGAGGTTGAGGCAGGAGAATCGCTTGAACCTGGGAGGCGGAAGTTGCAGTGAGCTGAGATTGTGCCACTGCACTCCAGCCTGGGTGACAGAGCAAGACTCTGTCTCTAAATAAATAAGTAAATAAACAAAACAAAAAACTCTTCATTCCTTCCTTGCTTTGTGTTTTGTCCAATTCTTTGTTCGAGACACCAAGAACCTGGACACCCTCCACTGTTAACACATCCTGCTGGTTGTGGAAGCATTTTCCCTGCAAAGAGCTGTTGAGATGCTTGAAGAAGTGGTAGTTGGATGCTGAGAGGTGAGGTGAATATGGTGGATGAGGCAAAACTTTGTAGCCCAATTCATTCTTTTTTTTTTTTTTTTTGAGACAAAGTCTTGCTCTTGTTCCCCAGGCTATAGTGCAATAGTGCTATCTTGGCTCACTGCAACCTCTGCCTCCCGGGTTCAAGCGATTCTCAGCCTCCTGAGTAGCTGGGATTACAGGCACTTGCCACCACACCTGGCTAATTTTTGTATTTTTAGTTGAGATGGGGTTTCACCATGTTGGCCAGGCTCGTCTCAAACTCCTGACCTTAGGCGATCCGCCTGCTTCGGCCTCCCAAAGTGCTGGGATTACAGGTGTGAGCCACCGTGCCCGGCCCAATTTTGAAGTGTTGGTTGTGCATGTGGTCGGATGGTATCATGGAGAATTGGGCCCTTTTTTTTGACCGATGCCGGCTGCAGCCTTTGCGTTTTTGGTGCATCTCATTGATTTGCCGAACATACTTCTCAGGTAGAATGGTTTTGCCTGGATTCAGAAAGCTGTAATAGATCAGACTGGCAGCAGACCACCTAACAGTGACCAAGACCTTTTTTAGGTGCAAGTTTGGCTTTGGGAAGTGCTTTGGAGCTTCTTCACTTCGTCCAACCACTGACCTGGTTGTCCCAGGTTGTCATATAAAGTCCACTTTTTGTTGCATGTCACAATCTGATTGAGAAATGGGCCGGGCGTGGTGGCACGTGCCTGTAGTCCCACCTACTCAGGAGGCTGGGGTGGGAGGATCGCTTGAGCCCAGAAGTTCTGGGCTGTAGTGTGCTATGCCGATCGGGTGTCTGCACTAAGTTCGGCATCAATATGGTGACCTCTCGGGAGCAGGGGACCACCAGGTTGCCTAAGGAGGGGTGAACCGAGCCAGGTCGGAAACGGAGCAGGTCAAAACTCCTGTGCTCATCAGTAGTGGGATCGCGCCTGTGAATAGCCCCTGCACTCCAGCCTGGGCAACATAGCGAGACGCCGTCTCTTAAAAAAAAAAAAAAAGAGAAATGGTTTGTTGTTGCATAGAAGAAGAGTAGATGGCACTTCAAAACAACGATTTTTTAAATTTTCGCTCAGCTCATGAGGCGCTAGTTATCAAGCTTTTTTACCTTTCCAATGTGCTTCAAATGCTGAACGACTGTAGAAAGGTTGACACTGAGTTCTTCCACAACTTCTCTTGTAGTTGTAAGAGGATCAGCTTTGATGATTGCTTTCAACTGGTTGCCGTCAACTTCTGATGGCTGGCCACTAGGCTCCTCATCTTCAAGGCTCTTGTCTCCTTTGCAAAACTTCTTGAACCACCACTGCGCTGTACCTTCCTTAACAGTTCCTGGGCCAAATGTGTTTTTGATGTTGTGAGCTGCCTACTCTGTTTTACCATCCATTTTGAACTTGAACAAGAAAATCGCTCAAATTTGCTTTTTGTCTAACATCATTTCCATGGTCTAAAATAAACAATAAAATAGGGCTGGGCATGGTGGCGCATGTCTGTAATCCCAGCAACTTTGGGAGGCCAAGGCGGTGGACCATGAGGTCAGGAGTTTGAGACCAGCCTGGCCAAGATGGTGAACCTCCGTCTCTACTGAAAATACAAAAAAATTAGCTGGGTGTGGTGGTGGGTGCCTGTAATCCCAGCTACTGGGGAGGCTGAGGCAGGAGAATTGCTTGAACCCAGGAGGTGGAGGTTGCAGTGAGCCAAAATCGTGCCACTGCACTCCAGCCTGGTGATAGAGTGAGACTCCGTCTCAAAATAAATAAATAAATAAATAAATAAATAAACAGCAAGTAATCACTAGCAAAAAAAAAAAAAAAAAAGGAAATGCACATTAAAGCGATGTATAACATAACCACATTTAAGAATGTTTTCCAATAGCAAATTTCAACAAGGTAAAAACCGCAATTACTTTTGCACCAAACTTAACAAAATGAATTGTGTAAGCCCAGCAATCCATGGGTTAACAAGCCCTGCAAGTGACTCTGATGCATACTTGGCAGCTACAGCAGCTGCCCTCCCTCAACCTCTCCCTCCAAACCTTCCTCCTTTCTACTCCTTCTCCTCCTGCTCAGCACCCCCTACTTCTCTTTTAAGATAAGGGAGCTGAATAAGCCTTTCCCACTGTTATACACACATAAACTCAGTTATCTCAGAAAATCTGGAAAAGGGATTTAGCATTTTTTCTTCTTCGAGTTTAGGGATTGCAAAGTGTTTTTTGTGCAGGTGAAAATCAGATAATCAGGCTTAGTGAACCTAATTATAAGCTCCATTGCCTTTACAAGCCTCATTCGCTGTAGGCCCAAAAACCTATGGGAAAGAAGTTGAGTGATTTATCCCTGACACAGAAAGGTTTTTGTTTCGTTTTACTTTTTGAGATGGAGTCTTGCTCTGTCGCCCAGGCTGGAGTGCAGTGTCACAATTTCGGCTTGCAGCAACCTCAGACTCCTGGGTTCAGGCAATTCTCCTGCCTCAGCGCCCTGAGTAGCTGGGATTACAGGCATGTGCCACTATGCCCAGCTAATTTTTGTATATTTTAGTAGAGATGGAGTTTCATCATGTTGGCCAGGCTGGTCTCCAACTCCTGACCTCAGGTGATTCACCTGCCTCAGCCTCCCAAAGTGTTGGGATTACAGGCGTGAGCCACCATGCCCAGCCTCCCTGACACAGAAAGTTGTATCAAAACATAAATGACCTCAGACCTCTCCAACCCGAAGAACAGAAGAGGTTAACCCTTCATCAGTTTGTAGATGTTTTCAGCAGGGTGCTCTTGGTCATGGATTGAAATAAACTCATTACGTATTACTCTCTGCAGGAAACACCTGGGATCCACATGGGTATATGTATAAGCATTGTTTGTCCTCCCATTTGGGGAAGGGATACAGGTTACTCCCTTCAGCTGTCTCTTCAGAGGGCTTGGTGGGACGATGTCAATTCTCTGGGCTTTCAGCTGTCAGTCTTCTCCTGTCATCTAGACCCTCGTGCTGGGTCTCCAGGTGAATCAAATGAGAAGCAAACAGGCTAAAGAAGGTTCTTGAAATTACTCAGCTTGTAAGTGGCTGAGTTTTTGTTTGTTTTTAGTACAAAAAAATTACAATGAGGTAGAATTTACCTCTGTTGTGGGTCAATGATAATCTAAAGTTGCACTGTCCAATATGGTAGCTACTAGTCACATGTGGTTATCTTAAATTAATTGAAGTAAAAATTCAGTTCTGGCCAGGCGCGGTGGTTTGCACCTGTAATCCCAGCACTTTGGGAGGCCGAGGCAGGCAAATCATGAGATCAGGAGTTTGAGATCAGCCTGGCCAATATGATGAAACCTTGTCTCTACTAAAAATACAAAAATTAGCTGGGCGCCTGTAATCCCAGCTACTAAGGCTGAGGCAGGAGAATTGCTTGAACCCCGGAAGCAGAGGCTGCAGTGAGCCGAGATCACACCACTGTACTCCAGCCTGGGTGACAGAGCAAGATTCCGTCTCAAAAAAAAAAAAAAAAAAAAAAAAAATTCAGTTCTTCATTTGCACTGACCACGTTTCAAGTGCACAGCAGCTGCATGTAGCTAGAGGCTACCATATAATGAAGTACAGATACAGAATACTTCCATCGCTGAGGGATGTTGGATGCACTGGTTGTCATATTATTATTTTTTCACTTTTTTTTTTTTTTGGGATGGAGTTTCACTCTTGTTGCCCAGACTGGAGTGCAATGGTGCAATCTCAGCTCACCGCAACCTCTGCTTCCCGGGTTCAAGTGATTCTCCTTCCTCAGCCCTCTGAGTAGCTGGGATTATAGGCATGCACCACCACACCTGGCTAATTTTTTTTATTTTTAGTAGAGACAGGGTTTCTCCATGTTGGTCAGGCTGGTCTCAAACTCTCAACCTCAGGTGATCTGCCCACCTTGGCCTCCCAAAGTGCTGGGATTATAGGTGTGAGCCACCATACCCAGCCTTTTTTTTTTTTTTTCCACCCAAATATCATCTTGAACTTTTTTTTTGTTTGAGACAGGGTCTCACTCTGTTGCCCAGGCTGGAGTGCAGTGGTGTGATCTCAACTCATTGCAACATTTGCCTCCGGGGCTCAAGCGATCCTCCTGTCTCAGCCTCTGAGTAGTTGGGAACACAGGCACACACCACCATGCCCAGCTAATTTTTGTATTTTTTGTAGACACAGGGTTTTCCCATGTCACCCAGGCTGGTCTCGAACTCCTGGCCTCAAGTGATTCTCCCATTTTGGCCTCCCAAAGTGCTGAGATTATAGAGATGAGCTACCATGCCTGGTCCATTCGACTATTCTGTATTATTATTTTTTTAAAGACAGCATCTTGGTATGCAGGCTAGTTAGAAAGTTAGAACTCAGGCTGGGCATGGTGGCTCATGCCTGTAATTCCAGCACTTTGGGAGGCTGAGCGGGCGGATCATGAGATCAAAAGATTGGGACTATCGTGGCCAACATGGTGAAACCCTATCTCTACTAAAAATACAAAAATTAGCTGGGCGTGGTGGTGCACCCTTCTAGTCCCAGCTACTCGGAAGGCTGAAGCAGGAGAATTGCTTGAACCTGGGAGGTGGAGGTTGCAGTGAGCTGAGATCGTGCCACTGCACTCTAGCCTAGCAACAGAGCTAGACTCTGTCTCAAAAAAAAAAAAAAAAAAAAAGCTAGAACTCCTGGCCACAAGCGATTCACCTGCCTCAGCCTCCCAAGTTGCTGGGATTACAGATGTGAACCGCTATGAATGGCCATTGAACTATTCTTTGGTTAGTAAGCATTATATTCCTATGTGTTCCTGGCACTACTGTAGTGCTGGGCTATTGCACTGCCCACTAGGAGCTACTGTCTGGAGAAGATAGTTACAGGAACTAACAATTTTAATGCCAAGTGATAAATGCTTTATGTTATGAAAGGACTTCTAGGAGCAGAAAGAAGAAAGAGTTGCTAGGCCTGGCAGATTTTGAGAAGACTACACAGAGAAGATAACATTTGAATTGGGGTTTGAAGGATGCACGAGTTCGCCAATGAACTAAGGTACCCCTGGCCACGTGAATAGAATGTACAAAGGCATGAAATGGCTGGTGTGCTGGAGGCAGTGAGAAGTGCACTATGCCAAGGGAGGGAAGGTGAGCCTGAGGTGGTTAACAGGTAGTGTGTGCCTTTTTTTTGAGATAGAGTTTTGCTCTTGCTGCCCAGGCTGGAGTGCAATAGTGCAATCTCAGATCACTGCAACCTCCACCTCCCAGGTTCAAGCCATTCTCCTGCATCAGCCTCCTGAGTAGCTGGGATTACAGGCAAGCGCCACCATGCCTGGCTAATTTTGTATTTTTTTTTTTTTTAAGATGGGGTTTCACCATGTTGGCCAGGCTGATCTCGAACTTCTGACATCAGGTGATCCGCCCGCCTCGGTCTCCCAAAGTGCTGGGATTACAGGCATAAGCCACCATGCCCGGCCTAATTTTGTATTTTTAGTAGAGATGGGGTTTCTCCATGTTGGCCAGGCTGGTCTCGAACTCCTGACCTCAGGTGATCTGCCTGCCTCAGCCTCCCAAAGTGCTGGGATTATAGGTGTGAGCCACCGTGCCCGGCCTAATTTTGTATTTTTAGTAGAGATGGGGTTTCTCCATGTTGGCCAGGCTGGTCTCGAACTCCTGACCTCAGGTGATCTGCCTGCCTCAGCCTCCCAAAGTGCTGGGATTATAGGCGTGAGCCATCATGATCATGCCTGGCTACCTTTTTAACAATTTTGAACTTTGCCTGACAGGTACTAGGGGCTGTTTAAAGTAGCCTCCTTCAAGCCCTGTGTGCAATAGCAAAGACCTGGAACCAACCCAAATGCCCATCAATGATAGACTGGACAAAGAAAATGTAGTACGTATACACCATGGAATACTATGCAGCCATAAAAAACGATGAGTTCGTGTCCTTTGTAGGGACTTGGATGAATCTGGAAAACATCATTCTCAGCAAACTGACACAAGAACAGAAAGCTAAACACCGTATGTTCTCACTCATAGGTGGGTGTTGAACAACGAGAACACGTGGACTCAGGGAGAGGAGCATCACACACTGGGGGCAGTTGGAGGGGGTAGGGGAGAGACAGCAGGGGGTGGGGAGGGAAGGGAGGGATAACATGGGGAGAAATGCCAGATATAGTATGCACCTAAAGTAAAATAAATAAATTAAAAAATAAAAATTTAAAAAAAGCCTCCTTCATACAGCTTTCATATACTAAATCCTATTAAACCTCTGGTGTGTTGTGTAGCTGAAGGTATCATCAAGGCATGTTATACGCTTAGCACTGGGCCTGGCACATGGCAGATGCCACAAATCTTGATTCCTGCCCCTGCCTCTTCCTCGTACTTTTGCTCTTCTTTTCTCTTAACAAGTTGCTGCTTTTACCTGCTCGTCCACAGTGTATTTCTAAGTCTCTGAGAGTGGCCAATTTCTCTTCTCATTTTCCCAGCTATTAAGTCTGACATCCGCATTGATCTGGTCCTTTCAATAACAGTGGAGATGTCTCTTTCAATTTACCTACTTTCTTTCCTCTGCCGTTTTTCTCCTTCAAGATATATGACCTTTCTGCATATAACTTTACAAAGGGATGTCTCTGGTTTATATATTACTCTCCATGACATCCTATCATAGGACAGCATTATAAATGAACAATTTTCAGCAATAGTTTCTTTTTAGCTTATATTTATTATTATTATTTATTAGAGACAGGGTCTCACTCTGTCTCCAGGTTGGGATAGTGGTATGATCATAGCTCACTGTAACCTTGAAATCCTGGGCTCCAGCAATCCTCTTGCCTCAGCCTCCTCAGTAGCTGGGACTACAGGTGCACAGCACCATGCCCGGCTGATTTTTAAATTTTTCATAGACATGCACAGCCTCAAGTGATCCTTCTGCCTTGACTTCCCAAAGTGCTGGGATTATGGGCATGAGCCACCATGCCTGGCCTTCTTTTTGAAAAGGGCATCTCTCATTTCTGAATGATTAAAGAGATTTCAGTCATGAGTAAAGGTGCCAGTAAAGGTGCTTTTAATTCTGATGGATTAATAACAGTCACCTAATTCATTCTAGGTCACGAACATTTAAGGCAAGCATAAAAATAGAGGCACATTCCAAGTATGTAAATACTATAAATCAAGTTAACACGTGTTAAAATATAATTTCTCTTTCTAAATTGATAAATATAACTTGGTAACAGGCCAAGAGAGGTAGCTCCTGCCTGTAATCCCAGCACTTTGGGAGGCCGAGGTGGGCGGATCACTTGAGATCAGGAGTTCGAGATCAGCCTGGCCAACAAGGTGAAACCCTATCTCTACAAAAAAATACAAAATTTAGCTGTAATCCCAGCTACTTGAGTGGCTGAGGCACAAGAATCACTTCAACCCAGGAGATGGAAGTTGCAGTCAGCAGAGTGCAGTGAAGCCCTGTACTCCAGCCTGAGTGACAGCGTGAGACTCTGTCTCAAAATTAAAAAAAAAAAAAAAACTAAACCAGCCCCTCTGCAAACTAAACCAAACCAAAAAAATTTTAAAAAGCCACTTTATGATAACAAAATAGAATGTGTTAACTTTTTTTTTTTTTTTTTTTTAAGAGGCAGGGTCTGGCTCTGTCACTCAGGTTGGGGTGCAGTGGCATGATCACAGCTTACCGTAGCCTCTGACTCCTGGGCTCAAGTGATTCTCCTGCCTCAGCCTCCTGAGTAGCTGGGATTACAGACATACTCCACCACGCCCGACTAATTTTAAAACTTTTTGTAGAGACAGGGTTTTGCTATGTTGTCCATATTGGTCTTGACCTCCTGGCCTCAGGTGATTCTCCTTTTTGGCCTCCTAAAGTGTTGGGATTATAAGTGTGAGACACTGCACCAGGCCTAAAATGTGTTTAAAATGATGACTTTTGCCAGGCATGGTGGCTCACACCTATAATCCCAGCACACTGGGAGGCTGAGGTGGGCAGATCACTTGAGGTCAGAAGTTTGAGACCACCCTGGCCAATACAGCAAAACCCTGTTTCTACTAAAAATACAAAAATTAGCTGGGTGTAGGGGTGTGCAGCTGTAATCTCAGCTACTTGGGAAGCTGAGGCAGGAGAATTGCTTAAACCTGGGGTGTGGAGATTGCACTGAGCTGAGATGGTGCCACTGCACTCCAGCCTGGGCAACAGAGCAAGACTCTGTCTCAAAACAAACAAACAAACAAACAAACAAATAAATAAAACGATGGCTTTTATTACTAGAAAGTTACTGAACTATCTGAGATTATGGAATCTAATTATTATTGCCCATGTCTGAGCATTCTGTTAATGGGCTACAGATGTCTGGATGAAACAAAAAGACATATATAATTCATATATGTTTTTGTAATCTTTGCAATCTTTTTTTTTTTTTTGAGATGGAGATTCACTCTTGTTGCCTAGGTTAGAGTGCAATGGTATGATCTCAGTTCACCGTAATCTCCTTCTCTCGGGTTCAAGTGATTCTCCTGCCTCAGCCTCCCAGGTAGCTGGGATTATAGGCATGTACCACCATGTCTGGCTAATTTTGTATTTTTAGTAGAGACGGGGTTCTACCATGTTGGTTGGGCTGGTCTTAAACTTCCAGCCTCAGGTGATCTGCCTGCCTTGGCCTCCCAAAGTGCTGGGGATTACAGGCCTGAGCCACTGCATGTGTTTTTTTTTTTTTGTTTTGTTTTTTCCGAGAGAGTTTCACTTTTGTTGCCCAGGCTGGAATGCAATGGTTGCCATCTCAGCTCACTGCAACCTCTGCCTCCTGGGTTCAAGTGATTCTCCTACCTCAGTCTCCTAAGTAGCTGCAATTACAGGTGCTCGCCACCTTGCCTGGCTAATTTTTTATATTTTTAGTAGAGACAGGGTTTCACCATGTTGGCCAGGCTGGTCTCAAACTCCTGACCTCAGGTTATCCACCCACCTTTGCTTCCCAAAGGCTGGAATTACAGCCATGAGCCACCGTGCCCAGCCTGTTTTTATAAATTTGTTTTTCTTACCTTCACTTCTGCAGAATCGTCACGTTGTTATAGTCAATATTTTTGGCAACGATCTAAAGAAACAAAGAACATATAATTGGATTCAAGTATTAGTTGGGTAGGTTTTCTTTTTCTTTCTTCTTTTCTTTCCTTTTTTTTTTGAGCCAGTATCTTGCTTTGCTGCCCAGGCTGAAGTGTAGTGGCACAATCTTAACTCAACTGCCGCTTCCTGGACTCAGGCTGAATAGGTTTTTATTTAAAATATGTATTAAAATAAACAATAGAAAAATTAAATTTATTTTTATTTATTTAGGTTTTTGAGACACGGTCTAACTCTGTTACCCAGGCTGGAGTGCAGTAGCATAACCACAGTTCACTGCAGCCTTAACTCTCAGGCCCAAGCGATTCTCCCATCTCAGACTCCCAAGTAGCTGGGACTACAAGTACCATGACCATGCCCAGTCAATTTTTTTTGAGACAGAGTCTCGCTCTGTTGCCCAGGCTGGAGTGAAGTGGCACAATCTTGGCTGACTGCAACTTCCAGCTCCCAGGTTCAAGCAATTCTCGTGCCTCAGCCTCCTGAGTAGCTGGGACTACAGGTGTGCACCACAACACCTGGCTAATTTTTGTATATTTAGTAGAGATGGGGTTTTACCTTGTTGGCCAGGTTGGTCTCGAACTCCTGAGCTCAATTGATCTGCCCACCTCGGCCTCCCAAATTCCTGTGATTACAGCCCTGAGCCACCATGCCCGGCCCCCAGTTAATTTTTTAATTTTTTTGTAAAGACAGGGTCTCACTATGTTGCCCAGGCTGGTCTCAAACTCCTGGGTTCAGGCAGTCCTCCCACCTCAGCCTCCCAAATTGCTGGGATTACAGGAGTGAGCCATCACATTTGGCTATGAAAAATTAAGTTGATTTAGTATTAAAAAAAGGTATTTCAAAAAAAATTTTTCCTCCTAAAATATTCAAAATTTCTACTAAAATTAAAGAGTACATTATTATGGATATTGACATTTACATTCTATAAAGCTGATATTTCAAATTTAGTTTTTGTGGGTATGCTTTTTGGTTTTTTAGACGGAGTTTCACTCTGTCACCCAGGCTGGAGTGCAGTGGCGCGATCTTGGCTCACCATAACCTCTACCTCCCAGGTTCAACTCTCCTGCCTCAGCCTCTAGAGTAGCTGGGATTATAGGCAGCTGCCACAGTACTCCGCTAATTTTCAGTATTTTTAGTAGAAACAGGGTTTCGCTATGTTGCCCAGGCTGGTCTTGAACTCCTAACCTCTAGTGATCCACCTGCCTAGGCCTCCCAGTGTGTTGGGATTATAGGCATGAGCCACTGCACCCGGCCTAAATTTAGTTTTTCATCATTAAATACTGCATGGTAGTTCACTCAACTGAGTTTGAGGCTGCAGTGAGCCATGATTGTGCCACTGCACTCATCCTGGGTGACAAGTGAGGTCCTGTCTTGAAAGAAAGAAAGAAAGAGAGAAGGAAGGAAAGAAGGAAGGAAGGAAGGAAGGAAGGGAGGGAAAGAAGGAGGGAGAGAAGGGAGGGAAGGGAGAGAGGGAAGGGTGGGAAGGAAGGTAAGGAAGGACGGAGGAAGGAAGGAAGGAAAGTCAAATACTGGCTGGACATGGTGGCTCACATGTTATAGCAAACTGCAAAATATTCCTTGGCAGCCACAGGCAGTTGTATTGGATGCTACTCTAAGTCCCGAAAACCAACAGAACCACAAATCAGAACATGAAGAGGAGGAAGAAAATGGACCTTAAGCCCACTGGAAGATTACAATTCATTATGTAAGAACCTACTGCATTCCCAGTATCTGAGAGGAAAGACTGCCAAGTTAAATAATTCTGTTTTTCTCTGATCTAAAATTTTTTTACATCATTCCTATCCTTCCCACAACCCAAGGCAATGTCTGTGTTCAACTTTGGCAGTGGCACAACCTACCAAGTGACCTGGTGTTTGTAGCCAGGTGCCTTTGCTTTGAGGACATAGGACAAGAGATGTGGAGAAGCATTTCCTTGAGGTCTGAATGGTGTCAGTCACAAAATGGGTGTGTTACAGGAACGAGGTCTCCATCCAGACCCCAAGAGAAGGTTCTTGGATCTCATGCAAGAAAGAATTCAGGGTGAGGCTGGGCTTGGTGGCTCATGCCTGCAATGCCAGCACTTTGGGAGGCCCAGGGGGGGTGGATCACCTGAGGTCAGGAGTTCAAGACCAGCCTGGCCAACATGGAGAAACCTTGTCCCTACTAAAAATACATGACATTGTCATGGCATTTGTAAACTGTCATGGTGCAGGTGGAAGTGTAGCGGTGAAGATGACTGGAGGTCACTCTCACGTTATCTTGGTTTTGGTGGGTTTTATCTAGCTTCTTTACTGCAACTTGTTTTTTTCTTTCTTTTTTTTTTTTTTGAGACACAGTCTCACTGTGGCATCGAGGCTGCAGTCCAGTAGCATGATCTCAGCTCACTGCAACCTCTGCCTCCTGGGTTCAAGCGATTCTCCTGCCTCAGCTTCCTGAGTAGCTAAAATTACAGGCACACACCACCATGCCTGGCTAATTTTTGTATTTTTAGTAAAGACGGAGTTTCACTATGTTGGCCAGGCTGGTCTTGAACTCCTGATCTCAAGTGATCCACCCATCTTAGCCTCCCAAAATGCTGGGATTACAGGAGTGAGCCACTGCGCCTGGCCTGTTTTACTGGCAAGGTCTTTATGACTTGGATTTTGTGCCAAACTTCTATCTCAACCTGTGAGTTAGAATGCCTAACTGTCTGGTCATACAGCCCAGTAGGTCTCAGCCTTATTTTACCCAGCTCCTATTCAAGATGGAATTGCTCTGGTTTAAATGCCTCTGACATTTCCCCACTCCCTTTTATAAGAGAACCCTTGGCCAGGCGCGGTGGCTCATGTCTGTAATCCCAGCACTTTGGGAGGCCGAGGTGGGTGGATCAGCTGAGATCAGGAGTTCGAGACCAGCCTGGCCAACATGGTGAAAGCCTGTTTCTACTAAAAATACAAAAAATTAGCCGGGCATGGTGGTGCATGCCTGTAATCCCAGCTACTCGGGAGGCTGAGGCAGAAGAATCTCTTGAATCCGGGAGGCAGAGTTTGCAGTGAGCCAAGATGGCACCATTGCACTCCAGTTTGCGCAACAAGAGTGAAACTCTGTCTCAAAAAAAAAGAAAGAAATGAAAACATTCAATAAGCTTATCCTGCATTCCTGCACAGGAGGACAAAAGCAATATATTCCATAAGAGTAAAACAAAATAAGTAAAATTATCCTAAGTAAACTCAATTAGAAGGCTTTCCATGAACTGGGCAACTGTTGGAACCAAGCTGATATGGGGTTGCTAGATGATTCCAATACATGCCCAGGATTAGAATATTGATCCAGATTTTTACATTATCCATTCCTCTTGTAGAGACGGGGTTTCACCATGTTGGCCAGGCTGGTCTTGAACTCCTGATCTCTAGTGATCCACCCACCTCGGCTTCCCAAAAGTGCTAGTATTACAGGAGCACTCTGTGCTGCAGTCAGAGATTACTGCTTGGTTCACAGGAACAAGTAGGGTTCATCTAAATTGCACAAACAAACTTAAAAACAATGGATGAGACTAGAATTTAATATGCGTACCATAGTTCTTGAAACATAATTTTTCAGACCAGGCGAGGTGGCTCATGCCTGTAATCCCAGCACTCTTGGAGGCTGAGGTGGGTGGATCACCTAAGGTCGGGAGTTTGAGACCAGCCTGACCAACATGGAGAAACCCTGTGTCTACTAAAAATACAAAAACTAGCCAGGCATGGTGGTGCGTGCCTGTAATCTCAGCTACTTGGGAGGCTGGGGCAGGAGAATCACTTGAACTTGGGAGGCGGAGGTTGTGGTTAGCCAAGATCGCATCATTGCACTCCAGCCTGGGTAACAAGAGTGAAACTACATCTCAAAAAAAAAAAAAAAAAGAAACTCTACCTCAAAAAGAAAAAAACATAGTTTTTCTCTCTCCAGTTTCTCATTTTCACTAAAGACAAATCATGATAAGACCAATTTGCTTTATTATACTTGGCCCAATTATTAGTGAAAAGTGCAACAAGAATAATTATTTTCCACATAAACTTTTTTTAAATTGGCTATTATGGAACTCTGTTCCATAGAAGGAATCCCAGATAAGACTTTTTTTAAAGCTGAGCCCTGCAATGGGTTTGTAACCCCAAATACCTATGAGTTGAATAAATTCCTCTCCTCTTGAGGTCCCTAGATAATTTGGGGCTCCTGGACCTGTAAGAAAGTGACATTCATTATTTACTACAGGTCAGAAACCTTGTGCAGTGACCTTTGTAGATAAGGTTTGAGGCCAGTTCCTCAGGGGGCTTTTATTGGGTCTACAAGTCAAATTTTCTTTCTTTTCTTTTCTTTTTTTTTTTTTTTTTGAGACGGAGTCTCACTCTATCGCCCAGGCTGGAGTGCAGTGGCACAATCTTGGCTCACTGCAACCTCTGCCTCCTGGGTTCAAGCAATTCTCCTGCCTCAGCCTCCCTAGTAGCTGGGACTACAGGCGCATGCCACGACACCTGGCTAAGTTTTGTATTTTTAGTAGAGACAGAGTTTCACCATGTTGGTTAGGCTGGTCTCGTACTCCTGACCTTGTGATCCACCTGCCTTGGCCTCCCAAAGTGCTGGGATTATAGGCGTGAGCCACTGCACCCAGACAGAAAACAGATTCTTACTACACTTATGCAGATAACTATATATAAGTTATGAATACAAATAGTTTCAAATTATGGAGAAATCAGGTAGAGAGAAAAAAATATGCTCCAAATTGTGTCCACAGGAGTGAATTGTTAAAAGCTGTAATTAGCAGAAAAGTTTCCTTGACTCTGAAAAACAAAACAAAGGATCAGCAACATTTTAAGCAAACTTAAAAAATTACTTTCGACTTCTTCAGCTTAGTTCATGCAGTTAACTTCTGATTGATATTCATAAATATTTCAGCCCTCCATGAGTCCTGGAAGTTTTTTCCTCTATTCTAATGTTTCAATTTGCTAAATTATCAAAAACTTGCATTTCAGAATATCTGTCGGGCCAGGCACGGTGGCTCACGCCTGTAATCCCAGGACTTTAGGAGGTGGAGGGAGGTGGATCATGAGGTCAGGAGTTCGAGACCAGCCTGGCCACCATGATGAAACCCCATCTCTACTAAAAATACAAAAAATTATTTGGGTGTGATAGCGTGCACCTGTAGTCCCAGCTACTCGGAAGACTGAGGCAGGAGAATCGCTTGAACCCAGGAGGTGGAGGTTGTAGTGAGCGGAGATCATGCCATTGCACTACAGCCTGGGCAACAGAGATTACAAGCATGAGCCACTGTGCCCGGCACACTGTTAACTCTTAGCAACTTTTACTTTTGGTGAAAAGCTTGGTAAATTCAGAATTTTAATTATGTAGGTGGGGAGCCTACAAGAGCAGACAGAAGTGCAGATAAGGTCTCACTCTTTTCATTGTCTAACTTCATGTGTCCCCGGCCTTATCTAGCTGTAAAGCAGGAAAGTTGTACAGTTAAAAGAGTTATTCGCTCAAGCCTGTCTCTGCTGGTGTTCCTCTAAAAGCACCTGTCACTGGATTGGGGTGAGGGAAAGCGCCCTGCTCTACAGTTCCTGCAGGGGGCGCCTGGCCCCGCTTTGGAACTGGAGAACTTGTTTTGTTGAAGGCTTCTGAGCTTCAGGTGAAAGAGACAGAAAGGACTCCTATGCTCACACTTTGTCACAGTCTCCAGGATAAATATGATCATTTTCATTTTACAGGAGGCTCAGAAAGGCAAGTCTGCGGTGGAAGTGGCTGAGCTGAAATCTGAGCTCAGGTCTGCTTGTTCCTGTAGGTTATAGGTGAGACAGAAATGATATGCCATAGTGGCCAGGTACAGTGGCTCACACCTGTAATCCCAGCACTTTGGGAGGCCGAGGCGGGTGGATCACCTGAGGTTGGGAGTTCGAGACCAGCCTGACCAACATGGTGAAACCCCATCTCTACTAAAAATACAAAATTAGCTGAGCATGGTGTGCATGACTGTAATCCCAGCTACTTGGGAGGCTGAGGCAGCAGAATTGCTTGAACCCAGGAGGTGGAGATTATGGTGAGCCAAGATTGTGCCATTGCACTCCAGCCTGGGCAACAAGAGCAAAACTCCGTCTCAAAAAAAAAAAAAAAAAAAAAGATTTGCCATGTTGTACCTAGTATGGCCACCTCTGAGGCTCTAAGACAAATAAAAAATTACTGAAGATGAAAAGGGAATATTCAGAGAGAAACACCCAGGAGGCAGGTGGTGATGTGGAGCTGGAAATTCCAGTGAGAAATTGGCATAGGTTTTGGGCTGTCCTTAGAGAGGAGACAGGAGAAAGCATGAAAAGAAAGATACATGAATATGTCACGTGGACAACTGAAGCAAGCGCACACTTGCATATGTAATTAGTATTTGTGGGTTTTTAAAATTTTTAAATTTAAAATTTTTATTTATTTATTTATTCTTTTTAAATAGAGACAGGGTTTTGCCATGTTGCCCAGGCTGGTTTTGAATTCCCGGGCTCAAGCAATCCGCCCGCCTTGACCTCCTAAAGTGTTGGGATTATTGGTGTGAGCCACCACACCCAGCCAATATTTGAATTGAGTTTGGGGTGGTACCAGAAGAGCTGGGAAGAACTGGAGTGAGCCACTGGCTTCAGGGGGGATGCTCAGGTTTTAGTGAGGAATGGGGTCCATCTGTAGACTCCTCTTCAGGCTGCCAGTCATGCTCAGGGATCAGATCCTCACTCCACAGGGGTTTCTTACATAAGCAGTCAAGTGGGAAACTGGAGAACTGCTTGAGAAATATCCCCATCTGAGCCTCCTGTTTCTGGCTGAAATGGCATGCAGGGAGCAGGATGGATTCTTTCTGTTGACTGGCCCAGAGTGGTCCTGCTATGAGTCAATGGGAAAGGTGTAAATGTATTTACCAAGATATCTTCCTGGGAGCCCTCTGATGTTACAGTCACCTGACCCTTCTGTAAATGGCCTTTATTTAACTATTTCTCTCAGCCTATAGGACTTGCCCATTAAGCCAGGGCAAGTATTAAGTAGAATTGTAAAAATAAATGCAAATCCTATTTTCCAGCCTCTACTTGCTTTGAGGATCCAAATTTAAAATAATATCAATACATTCTTTATCTATTGGAAATGACAAGGCTGGGTACAGTGGCTCACATCTAATACAGCACTTTGGGAGGCCAAAACAAGTGGATCTCTGGAGCCCAGGAGTTCAAGACAAGCCTGAAAAATATAGAGAGACTTCGTCTCTACAAAAAATACAAAAATTCGCCAGGTATGGTGGTACACATCTGTAGTCCTAGCTACTCGGGAGGCTGAGGAGAGAGGATCACTTGAGCCCGGGAGGTGGAGGTTGCAGTGAGCCAAGATTGTGTCACTGCACTCCAGCCTGGGTGACAGAGCGAGATGCCGTTTCACAAATAAACAAAACAAACAAACAACAACAACAAAAAGAAGTAACAAAATGTTCTTAACCTACTACAGCTTTATGCTTCTAGTTCTTTAGAGATTGAATTCTCTGTAGAGACACACGATTGCTAACACCAGTGTTTGAGTATCCTGTAATTCCCCGGATCTCTGGGTTTGGTTGATACAGAATAATACTGTTCAATATGGCAGCCACTAGCCAGTGGCTTTTGGGTACTTGAAATGTGGCTGCTGTGCCTTGAGATACACTGTAAATGGAGAACACACAGAACTGTAGATCTCAAAGGCTTAATATGTATCGTAGACAGACTCTAAAATGACTCCTGATAATTCCTACCTTCTGGTATTCACAGTCCTGTGGAATCTCCTTCCCCTGAGCGTGGGCAGGACTGGCAATTTGCTTCTAATCAGCAGAATATAACAAAGATGATGGGATGTCACTTTCATAATTATGTTACATATGATTGTAGCTTCCATCTTGTTAGAAAACTCCCTCATTTAAGGCTGGGCGTGGTGGTTCATGCCTGTAATCCCAGCACTTTGGGAGGCTGAGGCGGGCGGATCACAACGTCAGGAGTTCGAGACCAGCCTGACCAACATGGTGAAACCCTGTCTCTTAAAAAAAAAAAAAAAAAAAAAAAAGAGAAAACTCTCTCATTAAAAAAAAAAATTTTTTTAATATAAAAATTTTATTTTTAGTCTTTTTTTCTTTTGGAGATGGAGTTTCGTTCTTCTTACCCAGGCTGGAGTGCAATCTCGGCTCACTGAAACCTTCGGCTTCCAGGTTCAAGCGATTCTCCTGCCTCAGCTTCATGAATAGCCGGGATTACAGGTGTGCACCACCATACCTGGCTAATTTTTTGTATTTTAGTAGAGACGGGGTTTTGCCATGTTGGCCAGGCTGGTCTCAAACTCCTGACCTCAGGTGATCCGCCAGCCTCCCAAAGTGCTGGGATTACAGGTGTGAGTCACTGCTCCTGGCTGAAAATTAAAATTTCAAATCTGTGGTTTGCATTGTATTTCTATTGGCAACACTGGTATAGATCTCCAAGGAGGCAAGAATTTCATGTAGTGTATGTGGCCCAGCGTACTAAAGGGAGTTGGCTGTCACATCCTCAGCATTACCCTCTCACTTACTAGGGCATGCCATCCAAACAGAAAATACTCTACCACTTCTGGAAAAGAATGTTTCACTCTTTTTTAAGTTGGGTGAAGCTGTCGTATAATTTTTTGCTCAAAGGTGAAATCTGCCGTCTTTACTTTTGAATACTGCCTTCAGGGTTTAATTTGTTTCAAATTAACAGCAGGTGTCAGATGCAATTAAAGGGAAAAAAACAATTGCAAATTAAGCACGGAATTTTGAATTTCCTTATTTGCTACAGCAGCTACACATTCGGGGAATAAATGCTAATTATTTTGAATTATTTGTTTATGCATTGTGTCATATGTTTGCCTTTTACTGATTAATGCTCCACAACTTATGCTACATCCTTTGTGGCTAATGAATAAAGCTGTAGTGGCATGACTATCGACTCTAAATTCTAGAGGACTCTTTCACACATGACGCCGCTACCCCAGTCCCCTGGGAATTGCTGCTGTCCAAAGCAATTGATGCTAATGTAGGTTGCTACAACCCTTCAGTGTGTTAGAACAGAAAAAAAGTGTTGAGAACAATTTTAACTGAGACTCTTGGGTGCTCAGAGACGGGTAACTAGTTGTTGTGCCTTTAAATTTAAACCAGTATTTTAAAATATGTGTACCTTTAATTATTTGTTCATTTATTTTTTTGAGATGGAGTCTCACTCTATTGCCTAGGCTGGAACGCAATGGCGCAATCTCTGCTCACTGCCACCTCTACCTCTTGGGTTCAAGCGATTCTCTTACCTTAGCCTTCAGAGTAGCTGGGATTACAGGTGCGCACCACCAAGCCCGGCTAATTTTTGTATTTTTAGTAGAGACAGAGTTTCACCATGTTGGCTAGGCTAGTCTGGAACTCCTGACTTCAGGTGATATGCCCACTTCGGCCTCCCAAAGCGCTGGGATTACAGGCATGAGCCACCACACCCACATGTATCTTTCTTCAAAGGAGAGTTTGAGAAGTTTAGGGAAGAGTGAGGAACTTCCAGCAGCAGCACCGCTCAGTATCTTCCCTATTGTCTCAAGCAATTTAGCCAGCAAAACAAAACAAATAACAACAGAATAATACTGTTTGATATGACCTCATCCAAGTACTCTCCCAAGTGTGTATCAAACATTCCTTCACACCACATATGGAATTCTCAAGAAAGAAGAATTTTAAGGAAAATATTGTCTTCATCTTATTTCTAGAGGTGCTTCAGGCCCCTTGTAGATTGGCACGCTGGGCACTGTTTGACTCACCTTTTGTTTGACTCTGGACAGTCAGATGTGCAAGATCTTCACCCAGATGAATCTTTCCTAAATTCGTTTCTTTTTTTTTTTTTTTTTTGAGTCAGAGTTTCTCCCAGGCTGGAGTGCAATGGCAAATCTCGGCTCACTGCAACCTCCGCCTCCCAGGTTCAAGTGATTCTCCTGCTTCAGCCTCTCAAGTAGCTGGGATTACAGGCATGCACCGATGCACCTGGCTAATTTTGTATTTTTAGTAGAGATACGGTTTCTTTTTTTTTTGAGACAGAGTCTGATTTTGTTGCCCAGGATGGAGTTCAATGGCTTGATCTCAGCGCACTGCAACCTCTGCCTCCTGGGTTCAAGCGATTCTCCTGCCTTAGTCTCCTGAGTAGCTGGGATTACAGGTGCATGCCACTACACTCAGCTAACTTTTTGTATTTTTAGTAGAGATGGGGTTTCACCATGTTAGCCAGGATGGCCTCGATTTCCTGACCTTGTGATCCGCCTGCCTTAGCCTCCCAAAGTGCTGGAATTACAGGCATAAGCCACCATACCCAGCAAAGACGGGGTTTCACCATGTTGGTGAGGCTGGTCTTGAACTCCTGACCTCAGGTGATCCACCCGCCTCGGTCTCCCAAAGTGCTGGGTTTATAGGCATGAGCCACTGTGCCAGACCACATTTCTTTCTTTTCTTTCCTTTTTATTTTTATCTTTTTATTTTTTCCCTCCTAGCCAGTGGACTTCAAACATCTTCTTTCTTTTCTATCTTAATATTAGGTTCAGGGGATAGGTGGGCAGATTTGTTACTTGGGTAAACTGCTTGTTGCTGAGGATTGGCATACAAATGATCCCGTCACCAAGGCAGTCAGCATATTATCCCATAGGTAGCAAACCCCACCCCTCCTCCTCCTCCTCCCTCAAGCAGTCCCCAGTGTCCAATAACATGGGTTTTTGTTTTGTTTTGTTTTTTTGAGACAGAGTCTCGCTTTGTTGCCCAGGCTGGTGTGCAGTTACCCCAGTACGGCTCAGGACCTCCTAGGCTCCAGTGATCCTCCCCGACGTCAGCTTCTCAAGTAGCTGGGACTACAAGCATACTCCACCACACTTGCCTAATTTTTAAAAATTATTATTATTTTTGGCTGGGCGTGGTGGCTCACGCCTGTAATCCAAGCACTTTGGAGGCCAAGGCGGGCGGATCACCTGAGGTCAGGAGTTCAAGACCAGCCTGACCAACATGGTGAAACCCCGTCTTAAAAAAAAAAAAATTATTATTATTATTTTATTTTTAGAGGAGAGGAGGTTTTGCTGTGTTTCCCAAGCTGTTCTCGAACTCCCAAGCTCAAGCAGTCCTCACACCTTGGCTCCCAAAGTGCTGGGGTTACAGGCATGAGCCATGGACCCAGCCCTGACAAACATGTTTCTTGAAGGGATTAAAGGCCAGGTGCCGTAGCTCATACCTGTGGTTGCAGCACTTTGGGAGGCTGAGGTGGGTGTATCCTTTGAGCTCAGGAGTTCGAGACCTGTCTGGGCAATGTTGTGAAACTCTATCCCTACAAAAAATACAAAAATTAGCCCTGTGTCGTGGCACGTGCCTGTAGTCCTAGCTACTTGAGAGGCTGTGGTGGGAGGCTCGGTTGAGCCTGGGGGCAGAGGTTGCAGTGAGCCGTGACAGGGCTACTGCACTCCAGCCTGGGTGACAAAGGGAGACCTGGTCTCGAAAAATAAACAAAAGAAAAAAACCACAAACAAACCAGAATACAGCATTTAAATTTTGTTTTAAAGTAGTTAAGAGGATTGAGTTCATGTCTCAGGGTACTATATTCTGTAATCAAAACGTATATTGTAAAATTTCAAAACTGAAGAGGTGCTCCTGGCCCAGCCAAGTTCCAGTACATATTCAGAGGAGTTTACATGCAGAACTGTTTTAGCCTATGTACCTAAGACTGGGTATAGAGAGACCAGTAGACTTCTAGACATTCTGATCTTACCTTCATGCACACAGACTTTATCATCTGCCCAGTGAAGATTTCAGGACCTGGAAACGTGTTCTGACTCTCCTGGAAAATATTGCATCTGTGTCTGCTTTGAGCCGGACTGCACTGACTTGATTCTACATCGTGTGTGTGTGTGTGTGTGTGTGTGTGTGTGTGTGTGTGTGTTGTCACCAATTTGGTTCTAACTCCTTTACATGATTAAGCTCTACTGATGTAACCAAGAGACGTCTGGGTCTAGTTTCCCCTTACCCTGAGTGCACTCTTGACATGTGTCACTCCTATAGATAGGCAGAATTTATGAAGAACAATTTACTTCATATAAGGAGAATCCAAATGGCCAATACATATCTGGAAAAAAGGTAATTTCATTGACAGTAAAAATACAATTAAAAATGAAATCTTTATTGTACCACTGCACTCCAGCCTGGGCGACAGAACAAGACTCTGTCTCAAATAAATAAATACATATAAAAATGAAATCTTTTTCTCCCAGGAAATTCAAAAATTATATTTTGCACTAGAATTCGCATAGTTAGCAAAGGTTTGTGAATTAGACAATCTTCCACACCGCTGTCACGAGTGTACATTTCTGGAGGACAATTCGGCAGTTTACATCAAGACCCAGACTTCCAACGTACAAAAAATTTCCTAATTTATTTGTTATTATTTTTATTTAATTAATTTATTTTTTTGAGATGGAGTCTCACTCTGTTGCCCAGGTTGGAGTGTAGTGGCGCAGTCTCAGCTCACTGAAACCTCTGCCTCCCAGGTTCAGGGGATTCTCCTGCCTCAGCCTCCCAAGTAGCTGGGACTACAGGTGAGCACCACCATAGTGAGCTAATTTTTGTATTTTTAGTAGAGATTGGGTTTCACCCTGTTGGCCAGGCTGGTCTTGAACTTCTGACCTTGGGTGATCCACCTGCCTAGGCCCTTCAACGTGCTGGGATTACAGGCGTGAGCCACTGTGCCCACCTTATTTATTTATTTTTTATTATTATTTATTTATTTTTTTTTTTTGAGACGGAGTTTCGCTCTTGTTACCCAGGCTGGAGTGCAATGGCGCGATCTCGGCTCACCGCAACCTCCGCCTCCTGGGTTCAAGCAATTCTCCTGCCTCAGCCTCCCGAGTAGCTGGGACTACAGGCACGTGCCACCATGCCCAGCTAATTTTTTTTGTATTTTTAGTAGAGACGGGGTTTCACCA
>PVKV010002211.1:0-81549 GCA_004027835.1 Alouatta palliata | reverse complement strand
TTTTTTTATTATTTTTTTAATATAAGGATGGGGTTTCACCATGTTGGTCAGGCTGGTCTTGAACTCCCGACCTCAGGTGATCTGCCCCCTTTGGCCTCCAAAGTGCTTGGATTATAGGCATGAGCCACCACGCCTGGCCTATTTTATTTTTTTGAGACAGGGTCTCACGTTGTCACCCAGGCTGAAGCACAGTGGTGTGATCTTGCCTCACTGCAGCCTCGACCTTAGAAGTGTATTCTAAAAAAATAACCAGAAATAAAAGCAAAACATGAGTATTACAGTATTTCTTATGAGATTATTTATAATAAGAGCAACTGTCCAATTAGAAAGACTATTGTATAGTCATTATAAACAGTGTTTTTGAAAAACACGTAACGACTGATAAAAATACAATAAAATCTGGCAAAAACTTTTTCCTAAGATAATGCAAATTCAGACTGGCTACCTTCCTCACCAGAGCCCCTTCTCTAATGGGGTGCACTAAAGAAAGCTCTTATCTTCTAGGATGTGGGGAACGCAGAAAGAGGACGAGGTAAGTCGGGAAAAACAGAAATCCCTTCTCAAAAGCAAGGAAGCGGGAGTTCTGCCCTAAGGTTCTCCTAGGTCCAAGAGATTCCGAGCCTTGCCACTGTGGTCCTGGAGGTCCTGAACCCAGAATCACCTCCACTGATATGTGGTGCAGATACTGAAGCCAGGACCAGGTTGGATCTGGCTCTTGCAGAAATCCTAGCTGACCACCTGCGTAAGTCATCCTAGATATTTTGTTAAGTTTGCAGGATTGTGACCACTAATTTTGTGATTTTTAAAAAATATTTTCTATTGTGTTAAAAACAAAACAAAACAAAACAAAACAAAAAACAAACCACAACAACAACAAAACAAGATAGAAAACTTTATGGGCCTGGCTTGGTGGCTTATGCCTGTAATGAGTGCATCTGTAGTCCCAGCTACTTGCGGGGCTGAGGCAGGAGGATAGCTTGAACCCAGGAGGCTGGGGCTGCAGTGAGCTGAGATCACACCACTGCACTTCAGCCTGGGTGACAAAGTGAGACCCTGTCTCAAAAAGATAAAATAAAATAACAAATACATAAATAAGAGAACATGCACATTTGCTCCTAATTCAGCAAAATAAGCAAACTCTCTTTCTCTTTATATATGTGAAAAGAACATATTTTAAAATGTTATTAGTAATTGCCTCTGATTAGTGGGCTATGGGTAATTTTATTTTTCAAAAATTTATCCTTACATATTTATTTATTTATTTATTTATTTTACTCCGGATGGGGTCTTGCTATGCTGCCCAGGCTTGTCTTGAACTCCTAGGCTTAAACATTCTTCCCATCTCAGCATCCCAAAGTGCTAGATCGCCCCCAACCTGGCTATGAGTAATTTTAATTTTTTTTTTTTTGAGATGGAGTCTGTTGCCCAGGCTGGTGTGCAGTGATGTGATCTTGGCTCACTGCAACCTCCGCCCCCTGGTTCAAGCGATTCTCCTGACTCAGCCTCCCAAGTAGCTGGGACTACAGGCGAGTGCCACCAAGCCTGGCTAATTTTTGCATTTTTTGTAGAGATGGGGTTTCACCATGTTGGCCATGATGTTCTTGAACTCCTGACCTTGTGATTCGCCTGCCTCAGCCTCCCAAAGTGCTGGGACTACAGATGTGAGCCACCGCGCCTGGCAATTTTAATATTTTTATTATGCTTTTCTGCATTTTCCAATTTTTTTTTCTGTTTTTCCTTTTTCCTTTTTTTTTTTTTTTTTTTTTTTTTGAGACAGGGTCTCACTCTGTTGCCCAGGTTGGAGTGCTGTGGCACGATCATGGCTCACTGAAGCCTTAACATCCTCAAGTGATCCTCCTGCCTCAGCCTCCCAACCACAGGCATGTGCAACCAACCCAGCTAATTTTAAAATATTTTTCATAGAGATAAGGCCTCCTTATGTTGCCCAGGCTGGTCTTGAACTCCCAGACTCAAGGAATGCTCCTGCCTTGGCCCCCAAAGTACTCGGATTACAGCTGTAAGCCACCACACCCAGCCCAAATTTTTCTATACTGCACGTGTATTACTTTTATAATATGAACAAGAAAAAATATATAAAAGAGTATTGAAGTCTGGGTGTAGTGGCTCCCACCTGTAATCCCAGCACTTTGGGAGGCCAAGGTGGGTGGATCACCTGAGGTCAGGAGTTCATGACCAGCCTGGCCAACATGACGAAATCCCGTCTTTATTAAAAATACAAAAAAATGAGCCTGGCGTGGTAGCACATGCCTGTAATCCCAGCTACTTGAGAGGCTGAGACAGGAGAATCGCTTCAACCTGGGAGGCGGAGCTTGCAGTGAGTCAACATTGCACCACTGTACTCCAGCCTGGGCAACAGAGTGAGACTCCTTCTAACAACAAAAAAAAAGAATACTGAGAGAAAGTTTTTTCTTTTTTAAAGGGTCTTACTATGTTCCCAAGGCTGGTCTCAAACTCTTGGCCTTCAGCGCTCCTCCTTGCCTTGGCCTCCCAAAGTGCTGGCATTAAAGGCATGAGCTACCATGCCTGGCCAAGCTTTTTCTAACTCAGAGCTACATACAAATATATGGTTCGCAACAGAGAAGTCCTTATTCAACCTAGCTAATTAAATTCATATGCTCTCCTCTTAATGGCTGACTATTACAGAATGCTTTTTCTTCAGAGTGACATCTTAAAACCATATTGAATAAGATGTCAGCTAGCATCTGCTTTAGAAATTATTGAGTGGAATCTTGGAACAAGTATGTTAACAGATAGAGAAAGGATTTCACAAAGTCTGAAAATGTGATCCCTGTTTCAGGCTCAGTGTAACATTTCATTAAGTATATCATTGGCCGGGCGCATGAGGCTGGGAGCGGAGGCTCACGCCTATAATCCCAGTACTATGAGAGGCTGAGGCAGGTGGATCACAAGTTCAGGAGATCGACACCATCCTGGTTAACACCGAGAAATCTCATCTCTACTAAAAATACAAAAAAATTTAGCTGGGCGTGGTGGCATATGCCTGTAATCCCACCTACTCGGGAGGCTGAGACAGAAGAATCACTGGAACCAAGGAGGCAGAGGTTTCACTGTGAGCTGAGATTGTGCCACTACACTCCAGCCTAGGTGACAGAGCGAGACTCTGCATCAAAAAAAAAAAAAAAAAAAAAAAAAAAGTATGCCATTGTGTTGTATAATGTTCTTTTGATTTGTAAAAATATTTAATTCAATTTTCCTGGCCACTTAAAATCTTACTAATCTCTCAAAGCATAAGGGACGCTCTTGCTTTAAACCCAACAGAAGGCGAAAGACTTGAGAAAACAAATGGACATGGAAATAAGACTGTAAATAATATGGGTATAAAATATACATACACTTTTCCACACTTCCAATTTCATTATTTCCCAGCAAAGGATCATTCAGGGTCTGCCTGCAAATGGCAAATGACGTAGCACTTTTGTGCTCTGAAGACTCTTTTCTGGGAGGCAGAAGTGGGATTTCATTTCTGCTAGAACTTAATTACCCCAATTAGGCCTGGACTCTGCCTCCTGCACAGGGGTGACGGATGCGAGGGGATCTTAGAAAGGTCCTTTTCATGGGATGAGCCCACCCAGCTCAGGCCATTGTCTGAGGCAAGCTCTGCCCACCGGAGGCTTTCTTTCCTCACAGCCTCTATAACTTGAGGCTCCGGAAGGAAGAACAAACTGTGGAAACTGATTCGACGCCAAGTGATTTCTCATTATTTTTTCTGCAGCTGGGTTCTTCATTTTTTTTCACTTTCACTGAAAGATTTTTCGTGTGTGCCATCTGGACTGAGAGAATTTGGTCTCACAGTTGTCACAGGATGGATGAATTGAGGTAAACTCAAATTTCTGTTTGAGAACTAGCCAGTGATGGGAGGAGGGTGACTCTGAGGCCCTGGGGGCTGGAGAGAGTTGCTTTCTACATATTCGCTTTGTGGGAGTTGGGGAGGTAAAGGCCACAGAATATATTGACTTATTAACTTATTTAAATAACTTTATTTGTGAATGAATGATGGTACAAGCTAGCATGTAATGAAAAGTGCATCTCACTCTTCTGTGCCCTGGCCACCCAGTTTCTCTCCTCAGTGGCGAAGACTATCAATTTCTTGTGTATCTGTTTGGAAATAGTTTCTCTGTCAGGTTTTTGTTTTTTGTTCTTAAAATTTATTATTTATGTATTTATTGAGACAGGGTCTCATTCTGTGCCCAGGCCAGAGTTGCAGTGGCACCAACTTAGCTCACTGCAGCCTCAAACTCCTGGACTTAAGCAACCCTTCTGCCTCGGCCTCCCCAAGTGCTGGGATTACAGGTGTGAGCCACCCCTGGCCAGTTCTGGTTTTTTAAACACGAAGTGCCATATTGTACACATTGCTATGTATCTTGCTTCTTTCACTTAAGAATTTATCTTGGATTTTTCCCCTATAGTATAGATTATGTTCCTTTACTCTTTTTAATGACTACATAATATTTCATGATATGACAGTACTGCAACATATCCCTGAACATACATTACTCTGCATTTGCAGAAATTTATCTGTAGGTTAAATTTTTTTTGTTTTGTTTTCTGAGACAGAGTCTCGTCTCTGTCACCCAGATTGGAGTGCAGTGGCACGATGGCCACCACTGCAACCACTGCTTGCTGGGTTCAAGAGATTCTCCTGTCTTAGCCTCCCAAGTAGCTGGGATTACAGGCATGTGCCACCACGCTTGGCTCATTTTTGGATTTTTAGTTAGAGACAGGGTTTCACCATGTTGGCCAGGCTTGTTTTAAACTCCCTACCTCGCCGGGCGCGGTGGCTCACGCCTGTAATCCCAGCACTTTGGGAGGCGGAGGCGGGTGGATCACGAGGTCAAGAGATCGAGACCATCCTGGTCAACGTGGTGAAACCCCGTCTCTACTAAAAATACAAAAATTAGCTGGGCATGGCGGCACGTGCCTGTAGTCCCAGCTACTCGGGAGGCTGGGGCAGGAGAATTGCTTGAACCCAGGAGGCGGAGGTTGCGGTGAGCCGAGATCGCGCCATTGCACTCCAGCCTGGGCAACAAGAGCGAAACTCCGTCTCAAAAAAAATAAATAAATAAAAAAAATAAATAAACTCCCTACCTCAGGTGATCCGCCTGCCTCGGCCTCCCAAAGTGCTAGGATTACAGGTGTAGGATTACAGGCCTGAGCCACTGTGCTCGGCCAGGTCAAATTCTTAAAATTAGAATTTCTATGATGTGCATTTTAAATATTGAAAGATGTCAAATTCCTTTCCATAATCCCATCAGCATCGATGAGAAAGACTTTCCTTACATCCTTGCCAACACAAGGGAGACACCAAACTTAAATTCTGGCCAAAGAGATTCAGGGTTGCTTCTTCGTTTTATTTAAAACAGCCAAGGATGCTTAGAGGTAAGCATCCCATTACTCAATTTGCATCTGAAAACAGTCACAGTTTTTTCTCTTTAGTTTTCTTGTCTCAATGAGGTTTAACGGGAAAAGGGAACGAAAAGTCAAAGAAAACCATCCTGGTTTGTTAGCTTTATAAGGCTTCCAAAATGCAGGGCTTTTTAAAATTCAGCACGAGTTTTTGTTTTCCTGACAGTGAGCGCGGAGGGTCCCCGTGGCCAGCAGGGGGCAGCACGTCCACACAGAGAGGCCGCTGGGACGCCACCAGCTGATTCAACTCGGACCTCGTCAGTCAGAAATACATGGCTGGCAGTAAAGAACAAAGCTCGACTAACAGACCAGGATAAATGGAAATATTCAGTGCCAACCAAGTGCAGGGTGGCACGGAATTAAGAGGGAAACGAGGACTGGGTGTGGTGGCTCACGCCTGTAATCACAGCACTATGGGAGGCAGAGGCAGGCGGATCAGGAGGTCACCAGTTCACGACCAACCTGACCAACATGGTGAAACCCCGTCTGTACTAAAAAATACAAAAATTAGCCAGGCATAGTGGCGTGCCTCTGTAATCCCAGCTACTTGGGAGGCTGAGGCAGAAGAATCGCTTGAACCTGGAGGCGGAGGCAGTGAGCTGAGATTGCGCCACTGCACTCCAGCCTGGGTGACAGAATGAGAGTCTTTCTAAAAGAAAAAAAAAAAAAGTAAAAGAGTATAATGAACACAACTAAGAATAGCATCATGTTGTAGAATAGAATTTAAATTAAATATTTGGGCTGGAGCGCTGGCTTACGCCTGTAATCCCAGCACTTTGGGAGACCAAAGTGGGTGGATCACGAGGTCAGGAGTTTGAGACTGTCCTGGCCAGTATGGTGAAACTCCGTCTCTACTAAATATACAAAAATTAGCCGAGCATGGTGGCGGGCGCCTATAGTCCCAGCTACTCAGGAGGCTGAGACACGAGAATTGCTTGAACCCTGGAGGTGGAGGTTGCTGTGAGCCAAGATCACGCCACTGCACTCCACCCTGGGTGACAGACTGTGTCTCAAAAATGAAAAGAAAAAAAGTCAATAAATAAATTAAATATTTGATTATTTCAGCCACTATTTATGCCATAAAGCACAGAAGGAACACCTTTGTTAGATTTGTATTATATTTCATACCTATTTTGCCAAAAAGCACTAAAAATGTCAACTAATTAACCCCTGCATCTTCTGTTTCTCTAGAAATAAGGCTTATTATTTTATCTTAAAAGGCAAATTAACCTGTTTCCTTAATATTAGTCCATTCAACCAGTGTAGAAAATAAAAGTTTCTCTTCAAAGTTTCCCTTCTTGTTAAAGAATAATAATAAATGTTAGAAATAATAGTCTCTTTTTTTTTTTTTTTTTGAGATGGAGTGTCACTCTGTCCCCCATGCTGGAGTGCAGTGGTGCGATCTCAGCTCACTGCAACCTCCGCATCCCGGGTGGAAGTTATTTTCCTGCCTCAGCCTCCCGAGCAGCTGGGACTACAGGTGCGCACCAACATGCCTGGCTAATTTTTTGTATTTTTAGTAGAGACAGGGTTTCACCATGTTGGTCAGGCTGGTCTCGAACACCTGACTTCATGATCAGCCCACTTCGGCTTCCCAAAGTGCTGTGATTACAGGCGTGAGCCACTGCACCCAGCAATAGTCTCATTAAAGGAGTAACTTTCTTGAAAGCCTTCTTGCTTTTTGCTAGTAACTCATTGTTAAGCCCTATCCTATGTAGCTGTTAGATATAAAGGAATAAGTACATTCTATGTCTTTGTACTTTAACCAAGATATTTATGTTATTACTTTTCTAAGTCCGTTTGCAAGCAAATTCCTCTGCCTTCTTTATTTGAACTTCCTCTTTTTCTTTTGTTCTCCATTGCTTTTACCGATTTAGGAAAGTTTTAAGCGGTTAGCCAATCAGTCTCAGTTTAGATACAACAAAGATAGGATACAGCAGTAAGGACCCAATGCATAAGGAATAAATATGCCCTGCCTTTCCTTTGTTCATTGTACTCTCATGGCAAGATGGCTGAGGAACAGTACCCTTTCTGCAGAAAGTAAAATTGCCTTGCTGAGAAAACTTTTTGTCTGAATACTAATTATTCCTTGCAGTACCTAGGAACAAGCATTCTGTCTCTAACAACCAGCAAATGCTGATTGCATGCCAGGTGCAGTGACATTGAGTAGATAAGACATAGCCTCTCGGGAGTCTAAGGCAGGAGAATGGCTTGAACTAGGGTGGCAAAGGTTGCAGCGAGCCACTGTACTCTGTCTCGGGTGACGGAGTGAGATCCTTTCTTAAAAAAATGAGAGAGAAAGTGGTGGTGCAGGATTCAAATCCAGGTGTGACCCCAGAATCCACTATGTGCTGTGCCAGTCTGGTCTCAGGTCTGCACTTAGAAATTGTAGGCATTGCTCCCTCTCTCAGTATTCCTCAGAAGACAACCAGCATCAAATGAGAGTTTTTCATGCTCTCTCATGAAAACTGAAAGTTACAATTTTCCACACATCCATCAATTTATGCAATCAGTCTGTTTCAGGAGCCACATTTTCTCTACAAAATGGAAACTGGCCATGTTTTTCAACAAAAAGTTCAGGATAACTGGTTAAGAGTCTCAATTTGGTTAAGTGACATGAGTTATTACTGGCTAAGTTTTTTTTTTTTTTTTTGAGACAGAGTCTTGCTCTGTCACCCAGGCTGGAGTGCAGTGGCATGATCTCTGCTCACTGCAACCTCCACCTCCCGGGTTCAGGAGATTCTCCTGTCTCAGCCTCCTGAGTAGCTGGGACTACAGGCTTGCGCCACCACACCTGGCTAAATTTTTCTATTTTTAGTCGAGATGAGGTTTCACCATGTTGGCCAGGATGGTCTGAATCTCCTGACCTCGTGATCTGCCTGCCTTGGCCTCCCAAAGTGCTGGGATCACAGGCGTGAGCCACCATGTCCAGCCGTGGCTAAGTATTAGCAAACAAACTATGAAAAACCAGGAGAAGCGGATAAAAAATAGGAAGAAAGTATCACAAACCAAAAGAACTCCAAAGGAAAAATCTGGCAGTTTTCTTGATTTTCTAGCTGTATAGGAAAAAGGGTAGGATGGAGATCTGTAAAGAGAAGTTTCCTACCTGGGTTGGGCCTCCAGTTGTCAAAGTCCTGGGCAACATCCCTGATAGGATGCCCGGGGAACTCCTGGGCAGAGGTGAAGGGCTTTGCTCTTTTAATTATGCAGTCTGCTTAGCTGGTTCTAAAACGGCTCACAAAGCACAGATCCTGAGTGCCTTGCCAGTTTTGGGAATTATTTGGAGGCTGATAATCTTTCATGTATTACACAGCGGCAGATAATTACCTTCTGGTTCTTGGCACCTTCAGTAGAAGAGCAAATATGAAGTGAGAGCTACTAATCTGAGGCAGGCAGTATTCGAACACTTACATATACAATAACTCTTTAATAACTAATTAGTAATGATGTTATTATCTCCGTTTTATAGGTGAAGGAACTGAGGCTTTTTGTCTCCAGCAAAATGAGCAGAGCCACGGTTTGAACTCTGGCAGTCTGTCTCTAGAAGCTCTTATCCTAGGAATACCACCAGTTAGTTCAATAAGCAGCTTGTGGAGGACATACTATGTGCCCTGCCTTGGAACCCTGCACTCCTGGGTCACAAACAGTCCATTTTTTTTTTTACCTTGGAAGAGGAATGGAGAAGCTGAGCCACAGTATTTCTATATAATGTGCTACACTGTTAAACAGGAAAGTCCACTGGTGCTAGACAGAAATTCTTGTGTTCCCAAGCACATCCTAAACGTGCTTGGAAAGTTACTGAGCTAAAGTGGCTGACCTTCAAGGCACAAACCGATTCAGTCCCTAGTCAGTCAACAGACGGACTGCAGATTTCCTTGTCACTTTGCTTCCCTGAAACTTACTTTGTTTTAATGAGACCATTCCGCCAAAGTGAAATTTAAACAAATTTAGAATCTCACTACTCTGTGACCGAAAAATGCTTGGGCTAAACCTTAAATAAAAGGATTGTCTTGCAATTAAAAATTGAACCAAAAATCCTAAGACAGTGTTCTGCAAAAGTGAAATTTAAACAAATTTACAACCATACTAGGTTTGGTCTTTGCTGTTTGCTTTAAAGACTGGAAAACACTTGGGCTAAACCTTCAATAAAAAGATTAGGTCTTGCAATTAAAATTTAAACTAGAATACTCCACCAGTAAAATTCCTTCAACTTTTGCTGTATGCTTTAAAGTTTTCAAAACAGGATGGATAGGAAAAAGTATTCCACCAAAATCTAAAGAGTAATGACGAATCTCCTCTGTGCCAGTTCATTAAATTGCCTCACGGCAACTACGGATAAGTAAACGCTTTATCCCGAACAGCTCTGCTCTTTAAACGAACGACGGACAACAGAGACCGAAAAAGTGTGTCCCCAGGAATTCGGGAGGGAAGGTGAAGTGCAGCGGGACCGCCATGAAGGGAGGTTCCCGCCCCCTGAGTAGAACTCGGCGGGGAGGAGGAGTAGGAGCAGGAGCCGCGCGGGGAGGACGGTGGGGCCTTCAGGGCCGGAGAGGGGGGGTCCCTTCAGGGTGGGCAGTTTCTTCCTCTCCCGCCGCAGGCAGGAGCGCGGGGTACCCAAACTCCATAGTTTGCAGCGTCAGGCAGCGGGTCTCCAGCTCCTGGGAGGATGAGGACCCGGGACGCCCTCTTGAGCTCACAGCGCCTAGCGGACACGAGGCGCTCACAAAGCAAAGCAGGGGCTTCCGGGAGGGCGCGGCCGCTGGGCCGATCGCGCAGATCGCTCCGGACCCGGGCGCCGCCTGCGAGCCCCGCGACCCTCCTGGAAAGGCTCGCGCTAGGCGGCGCCCGGGTCCCGTCGTCCAGGGTGAGCGTCCGGCCCGCGTCCCCGCCACGCCCGCCGCGCTCCCCTTTCCTCTGCGGCGGGCTGAGATGACCCCGCCCGAGGGGCCCCGGCGCCCGCCCCCCCCGACGCGGCCGCACTGGAATTTGCGGCCCCTCTCGGTCCCGGGGCGCATTTTGCAGTGTGGGCGGCAGCGCACTTGCTCCAGGACCAGCGGCTACGCCGCCGCGGCGGACGCGCGGACTTTTCTTTTGGGGCGTAAGATGGCAGGTCCCAGGAAACAAAGGAAACTTGGGCCCGGCCCCCGGCGCGGCGTGTGTGGCTCGCGTGTGCACCCCGGGTCCTGTGTGGGAGTCGCTGGCGCTTGTGCCAGGCTGCCTGCAGCCCGCAGCCGGCAGGGGAAACCAGCCGGCTACCAGCAGCCGGCGGCGCCCGCCCACCTGCAGCGGCGGCCGCCCGGGGGGCTCCCGGTCCTCGAGGGACGCGGCGGCGGCGGCGGGGGCGGGGGAGGGAGCGAGCGCTGGGGAGCCTGGAGCGGGGCGGGGAAGGCGGGGCGGCGGCGGAGGGGACCCGGGGTGGGCGGGCGGCGCCACGTCACGGCTATTGTGGCTGTCCTGGTATATAAGGTCCCGCCGGCTCACCGCGCTCCCCACCTTGCCTGCGCCTGCCTGGAGCCAGCGGTTCTCCAAGCACCCAGCACCCAGCGACACGCGCCGCGGACCGACGAAGGGGACATGGGCAGAGCAATGGTGGCCAGGCTCGGGCTGGGGCTGCTGCTGCTGGCACTGCTCCTACCCACGCAGGTGAGGCCCTGGCGCCCGGCGGGGCTCGAGGGCCGTGCCCAGGGTGGGGGCGGGGTATGGACCCTGTCCTTGGGGACCATCCTGCGCCCCTACCTTGTGCCACGGACAGGGAGCGGGAGAGATTCTTGCTTAGCTGACCAGGGAGAGGGCCATGTGGACCCCACTTTTCCATTCCCTTGCATGCTGCCCCCCTTCCCCTCCCACGGCCCTTGGAACAATGCAGCTCCGCGCGCGGGCTGAGAGGACCCTGCCCCACCCCAGGCTCCACGCTGTCCCTTCCCAGGCAGCCAGGTGCTTACTGTCCACTTTCACCCAGGGGCCCGAGGTGCCTGCAGGGAAGAGCGCCTTGAGAGCTCAGGCTCCGGTGAGACGTCGTCCCGGGTCTCCTGAGTACTCGCTTTCCCCTAGGAGTGTCTTCCCGCTCCCAGTGCTCTACACAAAGAGAGGCGACGGTCCCCTTCGGGGAGCGCGGCTCACGCCCATCCTCCACCCTCGGAGCTGGTTTGGGAATCCCGGGGGAGCTCTGGCTCTCTGGCCCTATCTTAAGCCCCAGTCCCGGGAGGTTTGGGGCTGAAGTCGAGGCGGCGACTCTCTCCTGACGTTGCGCTCTCTGCGGTGCAACCTTTCACGTCCAACGCTTGTCATCTTAGGAGCCCCAGGTTATTTTAGCCCAGTTTGGCTAGTTCTGGGGAGGCAGCATGGTGGGACGATTCTGTCCCGAATCCCCGCCAGGCTTTGTCCGGGTCGTCGCTACCAGCGCCGTCTCCGCAGACCCTCTATCCGGGGAACCTCGCCCCGGGTGCGGGTACCGGGGGCCGCGCAGCGCTGCCTCGAGGGTGGACGCGCGACGCCGGCGAGAGAGACCGAGCACTGGGAGACCCCGGCGGGGGCGGGGGCGGGGGCGGGGCCGGGGGCCTGGGGCGAAGAAGGTACATTTCTTTGGGGCAGTTCGAGTTTGGAGCATGGGAATGAGCGCTCTCCAACGCCTTCGGTTCGGGTTAATCCAGGACTCCCTGGGGCTTCTCCCCAAAATGTTGGGCGCGCTGGGATCTCCGTCCCCAGGCATCCAACGTCCAGGCTCACCTGGGAGTGCAGCCTGAGAGTGTGGAGCGCTCTTCCCCACCGCGGGCTGGGAAAACGTACCCTATTGTCTTCCTCCCAGTCCGCTGCGCTCCCGAGCCTTGCTCAATTCTTTGGTGGGGGAGGGGCGCGACCGGGAGAAACCGGCTCCCTGCCCTCTGCCCCATCTCCTCTCGGACCAGATTTTTTTCCTTCAGCATTTTAAGTGAGAAGTTTTAATAACGCGAATAAATCTAGCTTGGAAGAGAAAATTTTGTTTAGTGTCAATTTAATAAACAAATTTTTTGTTGTCGGTGTAGAGGATCTTTAGATTCTCAGATCAATACACTGGGTTTTAAAAAGAAAACATCACCTGCTGCACTAAAACTCATTGTGTGAATAAAGAACAGGTTTTACTTTCAGGGATTCCCAAACCAGATCTCCAATACAGGCACCTTGTCTTAAGTAAATTACCATATCCATGCTTTCCTTTATTGGGAGTGCCGTTTCCTGATGGGGCACACTCAATCTTGCACACAGTAGGTGGCCAATAAATAAATTTGACTTGATCAAGATTTTTTGTTGTTGTCACTAGTCTGTTTT
Source organism: Alouatta palliata (assembly GCA_004027835.1). Lineage (NCBI taxonomy): Eukaryota > Metazoa > Chordata > Mammalia > Primates > Atelidae > Alouatta > Alouatta palliata. The sequence goes on along the minus strand of PVKV010002211.1, from coordinate 68,799 downwards.
GGATAGGATTTGTATGTTTCTTTAGTCAATATTTGTTTAATTACCTTATGGGTTTTATAACAAAAGGAGCTGGTGCTGATGTAGGAGGGCTTTATCTTTGGATTAATAGGCAGCCAAATGTACATGGGGCCCAGACTCTTGCCTGGTGCCACGTCCTCCCTCCGGCCTGTAATCAGAAGCCCTTGTAAACCCTCCCTTGCAGTGAGGGCTGCAAACTCCGATCTGCCTTTGTTCCATGACAAAGGAGAGATTATCACGTGCCTTACTGGACTGTGCATTTCGTGGCTTGAAAAATCAGTGGTGAATGATGCCACTCAGACGCTGTGACACTGGGGGAACCTTGGTTCTTGTCCACAGCACTGAGCTTAGTGACCAGTGAGGCTGCTGTTTGTGAAACTTAACACCATACCCTCTCGTCCTCTTTTGTGAAATCGTCCGGACTTCGTAGTGTTTTCCTGAAGTCATTCTGCCTTAAAGGAAAGATTCATTTTCAATTTAACACAAATATTGTGGCCATTTTTTAGAAGAGTTATTTCAAATTTCAAGGGAGTAGATAAGACTCCAATTCCCCCTTAAGGAAAAGGCTAAGTTGCCAAGGCTGTATTAAATGGATATGTGAAAGTTTCCTAGCAAATCCTGGATAGACGGCGATCCGGTTAATTCTAGTTCCGCAAATCTCAGTTACAATATTTAAAAATCCCTACTTTTTTGTACAACTTTAAAATCTCTCCCTTTCTGGGAAAATAAACATTATTGCAATGCCATTATGTCGGTATAATCTCAGAAACTGAATTAGTTGACTTGGTCCTTTTTTCCTTTGCAAAGAAATAAAAACAGGAGTTAAAGTTATTGCATAACTTTTTTTTGTTCTTGTTGCCACTGGGCATTTGAGGCATCTCTAGTTTGTTTTGAAACTAAAGCGAATTACCTGGGTGGACTGAGCAAGAATTCAGGATTTAATGATGTGGGTAAGAGAATAATGGTAAGAGAACAGTCTAAGAATGTGTCACCTACTTTAATTTTATGTTAGAGCATGTGGAGGTAGCTGTGATGTGGAAATTTATCCGTGTTACTTTTTATATATTTTAGATTTATTCCAATCAAACAACTGTTGTAACAGTTTCAAGTAACACCTCCCAGAGTACTTCGGCTGCCCCAAGTCCAGCTAATGCCACCACCAAGGCGGCTAGTGGCGCCCTGCAGTCAACAGCCAGCCTCTTCGTGGTCTCACTCTCTCTTCTACATCTCTACTGTTAAGAGACTCAGGCCAAGAAACATCTGTACTTCCCCATCTTCTAAACCCAATCCAGATGGCGTCTGGAAATCCAATGTGGCAAGGAAAATCAGGTCTTCGTCGAATCTACTAATTCCACACCTTTTATTGACAGAAAATGTTGAGAATCCCAAATTTGATTGGTTTAAAGAACATATGAGAGGTTTGACTAGATGATGGATGCCAATATTAAATCTGCTGGAGTTTCATGTACAAGAGGAAGGAGGGGAAACATCCAAAATAGTTAAGACATGACTTCCTTGAATGTGGCTTAAGAAATATGGACACCTCCTTGAAAATAAGAATAGAAATAAAAGATGTGATTGTGGAATGGAGATTCAGTTTTCATTTGGTTCATTAATTCTATAAGGCCATAAAACAGGTAATATAGAAAGCTTCCATGATTCTATTTATGTGTACATTAGAAGGAACTTCCAGGTGTTACCGTAATTCCTCAACGTATTGTTTCGACAGCACTAATTTAATGCCGATATACTCTAGATGAAATTTTACATTGTTAAGCTATCACTGTTCTCTTGGGAACTGAACTCACTTTCCTCTTGAGGCTTTGGATTTGACATTGCATATGACCTTTTATGTAGTAATTGACATGTGCCAGGACAGTGATGAATTAGAATCTACCCCCAGGTCCAAGCATTCTGAGTAACTCTTGATTATCCATATAGAGTCAGACGGTAGGCATTTCTTGTCACCTATTTCTATTCAACAAGAGCACTACATTCATTTAGGACTGATTTTAAAGAGTAGAATTGCATTGATCACAACTAATTTCAGAATACTTATTATCATTTTTCTGAGATGGAGTCTTGCTTTGTTGCCCAGGCTAGAAGAGTACAGTGGTATGATCTTAGCACAATGCAACCTCTGCCTCCCAGGCTCAAGCAATTCTCTTGCCTCAGCCTCCCAAGTAGCTGAGATTATAAGCGCCCACCACCAAGCCCGGCTAATTTTTGTATTTTAGTAGAGACTGGGTTTTACCGTGTTTGCCAAGCTGGTCTCAAACTCCTGACCTCAGGTGATCCGCCTGCCTCGGCCTCCCAAAGTGCTGGGATTACAGGTATGAGCCACCATGCCTGGCCATCAAAATGCTTTTTATTTCTGCATATGTTGAATACTTTTTACAATTAAAAAAAAGATATTTTGAAGGTAAAATTACAAATCTTGGAAGTAAAAAGGCAAAAATGTAAAAGAGCCAAAACTGTAAATCAAGTATTTGGGAAATGAAGACTGGAAGCTAATTTGCATTATGGAAGCTAATTTGCATTAAATTCACAAAAACTTTTATACTCTTCCTGTATATACTTTTTTTTTTTTAAACAACTATGGATCAGAATAGCCACATTTGGAACACTTTTTGTTATCAGTCAGTATTTTTAGATAGTTAGAACCTGGTCTTAAGCCTAAAAGTGGGCTTGATTCTGCAGTAAATCTTTTACAACTGCCTCGACACACAGAAACCTTTTTGAAAATCCACACTCCCTGAAGTCTTTTGTTCGCATGGTCACACATTGATGCTTAGATGTTCCAGTAATCTAATATGGCCACAGTAGTCTTGATGACCAAAGTCATTTTTTTCCATCTTTAGGGGACTACATGGGAACAAACGGATCAAATGGATCTGAAGTTACTGTGTGTGTGAACGAACACTCTTTTGCTTCATTCCAGAATGCTGTACATCTGTTTTGAATTGTATATTGTGTTTGTGTATTTATGCTTTGATTCATAGTAACTTCTTATGTTATGGAATTGATTTGCATTGAACACAAACTGTAAATAAAAAGAAAGAAATGGCTGAAAGCAATCTTGCATTTTAAGTTTTTCCAGTGTGAGGAATACTTCGTGGGTAATCATGGTTCTATGAACCTGTTAAATTTTTTAAAAATAATTAAAAACACATTAAAAAAAATTTTTTTTTAGAGACACATTTTCACCATGTTGCCCAGGCTGGTCTCGAACTCCTGAGCTCCAGTGATCTTCCCGCTTCGGCCTCCCAAAGTGCTGGGATTACAAGCCACCGAGCTTGGCCCTCTTTGGTCATCTAAATTGTCACTTCCATCTGCTCCTTTCACCCCCTGAATTCCTTTGAGACGCTTTAAGTGCATTCCGAGACTCAGCTCCACCATCTTTGTGGTGGTTCAGGGACAACCTGGAAAGGCAGGCTGGAACTTGGGAATATGTGGAAGTTGTAGTCCACAAGTGTGCTTTCTTTAACTTCACTTCTGCTTTTAAGGCTTTTCAATGGGTGGAATAAGACCCCCTCAGATGATCTAGATATCTATCTAGTTACACACACACACACACACACAAACATAAGGAAGAAATATAACTATTACAATTCTCATTTCTGCAGCTGGTCTTGTGATTGTAGTTGGTTTTTATAGTTACCTTCTTCCATTGTCAATTCCATATTAACCTGGCTGTCAGTCAGCATCTCAGCTGGTCAGTAAGTCTGGCAAGGTGAACCAAATCTTTGCTTGAATTATATTGTGGCTTCCCATTTATTTTATTACTTTATTTTTTTTTTGGAGACAGAGTCTTGCTCTATTGCCTAGGCTGGAGTGAAGTGGCATGATCTCAGCTCACTGCAACCTCCACCTTTTAGGTTCAAGAAATTCTCGTGCCTCAGCCTCCCAAGTAGCTGGGACTACAGGTGCACACCACCATGCCTAAGAGACAGGGTTTCACCATGTTGGCCAGGCTGGTCTTGAACTCCTAACTTCAAGTAACCTGCCTGCCTCAGGCTCCCAAAGTACTAGGATTACAGGCGTGAGCCACCATGCCTGGCTCCCATTGGCTTTAATGACAGGATATAGTAGTACTAAGACATGCCCTAAGACGTTAGTATTTCAAACTTATTTTTCCTTAACTTCCATTGTATAGTGGCAACCCAATTTCCCCATGGCAGTCAGAATCAGTAACTCCAACAGTACAGTAACTCCCTTCTTTGCCTTTTGATGCAGAGGCTTGAGGAACCCAAAATGACTGGATGGCCGTCTCAACCTTCAGTTCAGTGGGATCAGTGCTATGTTTCTAGCTTGGAGGCATTCTTCCTTACCAGCAGAGGTTAAAGTAGTAAAAATTTTGCTGGTGAATTACTGGGGTAATAGCGATGTCACTAAATGTCCACTCCTTGATTCCTGGGCCTACAAACCTGGCTATGGGAGAAACAGCAGCATATTTAGACCATATATAGCTTCCTGGAGGTCACTGCCCCAGTCCTGTAAGGTATTGCCACCTAATTGTCCTGTAACTTGTTTCCAAAATGCCATTCCTCTGTTCTGTCAAGTCAGTGGCTTTATGAGGGACATACTGTGCCAAGATCAGTAATTCCATGATTATGGGCCCATCACCACACATTAGTTCCCTATCAGAAGCAGTGCTGTGTGGATTACCATGATGGTAGTAAGCATTCTTTAAGTCCATGAATGGTAGTTTTGGCAGGAGCATTGTAGGCAAGAAAGGCAAATTCATATCCTGAGTAAGTGTCTATTTCACTAAGAACAAAATGCTGCCCCTTCCATGATGGAAGAGCTCCAATGTAATCGACCTTCCGCCGCATAGCTGGCGGATTACCTGGAGAATGGTGTCACAGAGGAGACTAGTGTTGGTCTCTGCAGCAGCAGGTTGGGCGCTCTCCAGTGGCTGTAGCCAGGCTGGCCACGGTAAGTCTATATTGTTGGGCTTCTGCCACCATGGCCACTTTGTTCATGAGCCCACTGGACAATGACAGGGATGGCTGGAGAAAGAGGTTGATTAATATCCACAGAACGGGTCCTCCTATCCACTTGATTATTAAAATCCTCTACCGATCGAGACCATCCTGGTCAACATGGTGAAACCCCGTCTCTACTAAAAATACAAAAATTAGCTGGGTGTGGTGGTGGAGGCCTGTAATCCCAGTTACTAGGGAGGCTGAGACAGGAGAATTGATTGAACCCGGGAGGCAGAGGTTGCAGTGAGCCAAGATGACACCATTGCACTCCAGCCTGAGCGACAAGAGTGAAACTCCATCTTGAAACAAGCAAACAAACAAAATAATGATCAATCCTCACAGAGGAGGAAATTAACTTTTTTTTCCTCTTGTCTTTGAAAATGGTTTTAAACTCATCCAGGCTATTTTATTTGTCTGAATCCCATTCTGAGGTTATATTTTGAATACTCACACTTAAATACTAGTCATATAATTTATGGCTAAATTGAGCAACGAGTAGCCATTGTATGAGTGTCTCTTCAATGAAGTTTAGCCTTAGAAGATACAAGCAAACAGTGTAGAAACAAAAATCTACTTGAAGTATTATCCATAAAGGGAACATGAGAAAAATCTATTTTTTTTTTTTTTTTTTTGAGACAGAGTTTTGCTCTTGTTGCCCAGGCTGGAGTGCAGAGGTATGATCTTGGCTCACCGCAACCTCTGCCTCTCTGGTTCAAGCAATTCTCCTGCCTCAGCCCCCCAAGTAGCTGGGATTACAGGCATGTACCACCACACCCAGCTAATTTCGTATTTTTAGTAGAGACGGGGTTTGTTCATGTTGGACAGGCTGGTCTCGAACTCCCGACCTCAGGTGATCCACCCGCCTTGGCCTCCCAAAGTTTTGGGACTACAGGCGTGAGCCACTGCGCCCTGCCGAACAAAATCTATTTAGAATGAAACATTCTGAAGACACACATCTAATGCCACCACTGTCCTTAAAATAGAACTCAAATATTTAATTAGCTGAAAAACATATGTTTTTCATGTCTCATAGGCCTCATTTGGGGTTGGTTTGGCCATCTTTGGATTCCTTAGTATAAAAGAGAGTTTTTTTTTCTAATTTTGGTAGGATGGCACTTTTTGAAACAACAAAATCACCATCATGGATTCCTTCTCAGTTTTTCTTCAAATTACATCGAAATGCTGGAATCAACGCATTTCTAAGAAACTTCAGGAGGTATCCATATTTATGATTTTGCAAAGAAATATCTCTGTGAGCCCAAATGATCTGAAGTGACTTAACTGTCATGCCTCTTAGCAACTAACTGGCAGATAGTAAGGCTTGTGGAAACCTAACATGGCCAGAAGTGAGCTCATCACCTTCCCCCACAGACCAACTGCTTTCCTCTCCAGAGCACTTGCTTGCTAAGTCACTTTCATTACAGGCCTTGGCGCCACCTTCCTCTTCTCTCTCCCTCCCCAATCAGCCACAAAATCCTGTCATTTCGAAGTCAGAAGTGTCTAGGTGTCCTGCCTCTCTTCTCCCTCCACCCCACCGCCTTCCCCTGACTTTCATCATCTGTCACAGTTGTACCTCTCTGTCCCCATCTCTCCACCCTGTGGTTATTCTTACCCTTGTCTTTTGAAATATACATCTGTTCACTTTGTTCCTCAATTTAAAACTTTGGCTGGCAAATCCAAAGGAAAATAAATTGTTCTACCAAAAAGACACCTGCACTTGTATGTTCAATCAATAGTTGGTTCTATTCATAATTGCAAAGACATAGAATCAACTCAGGTGCCCATTAATGGCGGATCGAGTAAAGAATACCACATGGCCATAAAAAACAATGAAATCATATTCTTTGCAGCAACACAGATACAGCTGGAGGCCATTTCCCCAAGCGAATTAATGCAGAAACAGAAAACCAAAGACTGCATGTTCTTGGTTATAAATGGGAGTTAAACATTGGGTACACACTGACACAAAGATGGGAGCAATAAACACAGGGGATTTGAAAAGTGGCGAGGGAGGGAGGACATGAAGGGTTGAAAAATCACCTATTGAGTACTATGCTCACTGCTTGGGCAATGGAGTCATTAAAAGCCCAAACCTCAGCATCATATAATATACCTTTGTAATGAACCTGTGGTTGTACTCCCTGAATCTAAAATAAACATTAAAAAGATGAAAAAAGAAAAAACACTTTGGCGGGCTACCCTTTGTCTAGAGGAGATAGAACAGAAGCCCCTGTTCTTGGTCTGTAAGGGCTTTCATAATTTGGCCCAAACCCAAATTTTCAGCCCCATGGCCAGCCACCCTGAATTGCTCACCATTCTTTTTTCTTTGAGAATGAGTCTTGCTCTGTCGCCAGACTGGAGTTAAGTGGCGCGATCTCAGCTCACCGCAACCTCCACCTCCCAGGTTCAAGTGATTCCGCTGCCTCAGCCTCCCGAGTAGCTGGGATTACAGGCAACCACCACTATGCCTACCTAATTTTTTGTATTTTTAGTAGAGACGAGGTTTCACCATGTTGGCCAGGCTGGTCTCAAACTCCTGATCTCTGCTCACTATTCTTCGAATCAACGTCTTTTCATGCCTCCATGACTTTTGGCATATTCACTAATCTGCTGGGTGTAGTGGGTAAAGGTGTGGATGCAGAGCCAGGCTGCTTCAGTTTGGCTCCCAGCCAAACTACTGCTAAAGGATCTTAGTCAGTTACATAAATTCTCTATGGCCCAGGAATCTTGTCTGTAAAATGGGCTTGATAGTAATGGTACCTATCTTATAAGGTTGTTGGGAGAATTAAATGACGTATTACACAAGGTCGTAGAGTGTGGCACATTGTGAGTGCTTCATAAACACTGGCCAGCACATTATTTTCTATTGATGCGTAAAAATTATGTTGCCCTGACTATGAGCTCCTTGAAAGCAAGAGCTGTGTCATGTTCACTTCTGGGTTCTTGGTGTATTACTGAGAGTAGATGCTCATTTAATGTTGAGAAGTAAAGTAGTCAACGGTAATATCTTAGTACCAGGCAAACTTAGTACCTGGAGAGGAGAGGGCAGAGCTTGGGTACTGTATGAGGTCGTGGGGGGATGTCAGAGGGTGGTGGGGATTATTGCTAAGTAGGGTGGCCTCTCAGGGCTGCTCGGCTCTCATTAGGTAAGCAGCCTCCTTGTCTATCTATAGTGGTGGTTCTCAACCCCGACCACATATTAGAATTGCTTGGGTTGCAAATTTTTATTTTTATTTTTGAACAGAGTCTGGCTTTGTTACCTAGGCTGGAATGCAGAGGCGGGAACATGGCTCACTATAGCCTCAGCCTCCCAGGCTCAAGTGATCCTCCCACCTCAGCCTCTCAAGTAGCTGGGACTGCAGGTGTGGGCCACCACACCCAGTTAGTTTAAAAACATTTTTTTTTTGTAGAGATGAAGTCTCACTATGTTGGCCAGGCTGGTGCTGAACTCCATCTGTCTGCCTTCGCTTCCCAAAGTGTTAGGATTACAGGCTGAAGCTACTGTCCTGGTCTTGGGAAGATTTTTAAAAATAGTGATGTCTGCCACCTCTACCTACCTAGGAGATTCTGATTTAATTGGTCAGGGTGGAGCTCAGTTATCTGTAGTTTTTTTTTTAGCACTAGAGATCCTGTAGTTTTTTTTTTAATTAATTGACACATAATAATTGTGCATATTTATGGGGTTCAGTGTAATATTTCGATTCATATACACAATGTGTAATAATCAAATCAATAATCCCAGCTCGTACCAGTAATCCCACCACTTTGGGAGGCTAAAGCAGGAGGATTGCTTGAGGTCGGGAGTTCAAGACCAGCCTGGGCAACATGGTGAGACCCTGTTTCTACTAAAAATACAAAAAATAGCCGGACATGATGGTGTGTACCTGCAGTCCCAGCTACTCGTGAGGCTGAGGTGAGAGGATTACTTGAGCCCAGGAAGCAGCGGTTGCAGTGAGCTGAGATTGCACCATTGTACTCCAGCCTGGGTGACACAGTCAGAACCAGTCTCAAGAAAACCCAAAAAACACAAACAACCAAAAATAGCAAAACAGAAACAAGATCCTCTCTTCCAGCCACAGTCATGTGTTGCTTCACAAAAGGGATCTGTTCTGAGAAATGCGCGGTAAGGCAATTTTCTTGTTGTGTGAATACCATAGGGTGTGCCTACACAAAGCCAGATGTATAGCCTACTACACATCTGGGCTATATGCAATTGTCCATTGCTCCCAGGCTATGAACCTCTCCAGCAGATTAGCTTTAACTGGAAGATGAGTAAAGTGGTACTACACATTAGAAAGTGTGGTAACCACCACAGCAGGGTCTGGTTGAATGGACACATGGATTCATGTTACAGTTGCCTGTGTCCAGTGCCTGAGACACCACTGTTAGGGCATCCCAGACCCGGGTCTGCCAACATGCTGCTTGGCCCTTGAAAACATCTTTGGACTTCCAGAGGATTGCATTTTTTGGCAATATTTTCTAGTTTTATTTTTTTATTTTTTCATTGAAACAGGCTCTCGTTCTGCCACACAAACTAGAGTGCAATGGCATGATCTCAACTCACTGCAGCCTCCGCCTCCTGGATTCAAGCAATCCTCGCGCTTCAGCCTCCTGAGTAGCTGGGAGTACAGGCGTGTGCCACCACACCCAGCTAATTTTTGTATTTTTAGTAGACACAGGGTTTTGCCGTGCTGGATCTCAAACTCCTGACCTCAAGGGATCCACCTGCCTCAGCAACCCAAAGTGTTGGGATTACAGGTGTGAACCCCTGTGACTGGTCATATGTGCAACCGACTGTTTTTTATGAATACTTGGAAGAATTTCCCTTAATGATAGATTGGCACAACCAGCTGTCTTATTGGTAGGTGCTGCTCATCTTAAATGAGACTGCAGGCAACTTTGAACTGTTTGATGGGGCAAGACAATCAGTGACACAACCCTTGTTGAGACATGACTGTGACTGCAATCAGCAAGCAGGGTTTCCTGTGTAGCTTCATGTTACCACTATGTGTTATCAGCATGTATTTGGTTTTATATTTACTTATTACTTGCTTATTTACTCGGAAAACAATTCAGATCTTCTTCAACATGCACTTGGTGAAACTGGTGATGCAGGCTATAGAGGTTTAATGGTTTTTAAGCAAGACATGGAGAGACTCAGTCAAGGGTTTGAGAGGGTGGGGGCAAATGATGAAAGAGAGAACTCTGCAGACTGAGCCCCACGGGCCTTTCCCGGCTTTGTCCCCTTCTCTGACATAGAGCAATTCCATGGTGATCTGTTTCCCTTTGGGGTTTACATGTACATTTTAATTAAGTAAAAATTTCTGTGCTGAACCAAGCTGAATATTACTATTTGTTTCTTTTTTTTTTTTTTTTTTTTTGAGACGAAATTTCGCTCCTGTTGCCCAGGCTGGAGTGCAATGGGTGATCTCTGCTCACCACAACCTCTCCCTCCCAGGTTCAAGCAATTCTCCTGCCTCTGCCTCTGGAGTAGGTGAGATTACAGACATGTGCCACCATGCCTGGCTGATTTTGTATTTTTAGTAGAGATGGGGTTTCTCCATGTTGGTCAGGCTGATCTTGAACTCCTGACCTCAGGTGATCCGCCTGCCTCGGCCTCCCAAAGTGCTAGGATTACAGGCATGAGCCACTGTGCTCTGTGAATATTACTGTTATGTGCCATCGTAAACACAATAACGTTTTTAAATCCCCAAATTTATCATTTCCTTCTGATTGTATAGTCAATATATGTTCATTGCTAACAATATGAAAAAAGTATAAAAAGAAATTATAAGTTACCTATAATCTTGCCATCTAACAAACACTGCAATTTGCACCCTTTTTTTTTTTTTTTGAGATGGAGTCTTGCTCTGTTGCCCAGGCTGGAGTGCAGTGGTGAGATCTCAGCTCATGCACCCTTCCCCTTCCAGATTCAAGTGGGGCAAGAATCCTCCTGCCTCAGCCTCACAGGTAGCTGTGATTACAGGCATCCACCACCCACTTTGACCTCCCAAAGTGCTGGGATTACAAGCCTGAGCCACCCGGCCTACAATTTGCATATTGGTGTATGTTTTCCAGTCTTTTTTCCTTATGCTTCTAGACAATTGTTTGTAAATAGAAACACAAATACTTCAACAAAGTTATTTTATAACCTAATTTTTCATTTAATATGTCATTGATTAACCATTTGTGCATGTGATTAGCCATTTACCCAATTTATGTTTTTTTGTTGTTGTTGTTTGTTTTTTTTTTTTTTTTGAGACAGAGTCTCACTCTGTCACCAGGCGCTAGGCTGGAGTGCAGTGGTGCGACCTCGGCTCACTGCAACCTCTGCTGCCTGGGTTCAAGCAATTCTCCTGCCTCAGCCTCCCGAGTAGCTGGGACTACAGGCGAGTGTCACCACGCCCAGCTAATTTTTTTTGTATTTTTAGTAGAGACAGGGTTTCACCATGTTGACCAGGATGGTCTCAATCTCTTGACCTCATGATCCGCCCACCTCGGCCTCCCAAAGTGCTGGGATTACAGGCGTGAGCCACTGCGCCCGGCCCAATTTATGGTTTTAAAAATAGCTACATAGTACTACAATCTTCAGATGTACTATACATAATTTAATCTGTTTCCTATTATTGGGTATTTAGATTGTACTTAATGTTCTCCCACTTATACATAAATACTCTTTTAATGAACACCTTTATGCCCAGCTCTTCACTTATATCTATATTTACTTTCAATAATTTTTTCTTTTTTTTGAGAAAAGGTCTTGCTCTTTTGCCCAGTTTGGAGTGCAGTGACACAATGACAGCTCACTGCAGCCTCAACCTCCTGGGCTCAAGAGATCCTCCTATCCCAGCCTCCCTAGTAGCTGGGACTACAGGTACACACCTCCACACCAGGCTAATGTTTGTAAGTTTTGCAGAGACAGTGTTTTGCCATGTTGCCCAGTCTGGTCTCAAACTCCTGGCCTCAAATAATCCTCCCCCATTGGCCTTCCAAAGTGCTGGGATTATAGGCGTGAGCCACTGCCCCCAGTCCATAGATTGTTAAGGGTAGGATTTCTTGGTAGATGGTATGATGTGCGCCCCAGATCTTCCCTTCAGGATCAAGGGGCTCATTTTCCTACTTCCAGAGGGTGACAGCTCACGATGTCCTTTCCAGGACCAACCTTCACTGAAGGCAGTTGCCTCATCCCATGTTTATGCCCTCTCCCAGGGACAGCTCACTTCCAGTAATTATTGATATGGAGCCTCCTTGCCTCAATTCTGACAGCTCTGAATGACCTTCCCAGCTCCAGCTGCCGTGGGACCAGGTGAGGCCTTGCTGGGGATGCCCACAGCCCAATGTCTCCTGCCTGCCTAGTCCTGCTTCGGTAACACCCTCAAAGGTGTCAGTCCTTAGGAGGTTCCCCAGTAAACTTCCTGCACATAAATTTTCACCTCAGTATCTGCTCCCCTGGGAACCTGACTCAAGATGAAATGTTACATACATTTTTCTACAATTTTAGAATATTGTATTTATTATTATTATTATTGGTAGAGAGAGGGTCTTGCTATGTTGCCCAGCTGGTCTTCAACTCCTGGGCTCAAGTGATCCTCCCACCTCAGCCTCCCAAAATGTTGGGCTTACAGGCATGAATCACTGTGCCCAGCCCCACATTTTAATACAATTTAAAATAGTTTAAAAATAACCGGAAAGTATGCTTGCTAGTATTGCAAATTGGCAGGCTTATCTGAAGATGTGAAAGAAGGCTAGCATGATTGTAGCAGAGTGAAGAGGAGAGACGTGTGAGATAAAGGTGGAGAGTTTTGCAAGGGCCAGACCATAAAGAACTTGGCAAACTTTCTTTGTATTAAAGTCATGGCAGGAAGCAGATGACACATCCAACTGGGGAATTTGAGGACAGTTCAATGAAGAGTAAAGATGTGAGTAGAGTTTAGAAAAGGCAATGAGGGATGAACATTATCCTAGGGCTAACACCAGCAGGGAGTCATTCATTCCCCTTGAAGGAGCCAGGGTTAGTGGCACTTACTGAATCCAGAAGTCACTGCGTGGAGAGTGCTCCTGACAAGAGCTGCAGTCTTCAGCAGAGGGATGTGGTCCACCCCAGCTGACCTGGCAGAGAGGCATCCAGAGGGACAAGCACGTCAATGCTACCTTCCTTCTCCTCCTAGACTTCTTACTGGTGCTTCCCATTTGCCAAACCCTTCTGGAAACCCTGGACAGCGCAGGACCCCTTGTTGCTTCACACGGGTCAGTCTACAGGGACATAGGGCGAAGCCAAGTGAAGAGTGGACATGGAGGGACAAAGAAAAGATCACCTGCACAACCATGGTGACAGTGTTGGTTTTCATCCTAAGAGCCCTGGTGTTATGGACTGGATTGCGTTTCCATCACCAGATTCATGTGGTGAAGCCCTAAATACCTCCATATGACTATTTGGAGATGGGGACTTTAAGAGGTAATTAAAGTAAAAATAGGTTATTTTGGTGGGCCCCAAGTCAGTAAGACTGAGGTCCTTATAAGAAGCGATTAGGACACAGACATGCCCAGAGCAAAGGCCTCGCTAGGACCCAGCAAGAAGGCAGCCATCTCTGAGCCAAGGAGAGAGGTCACCAGAGAAACCAAACCTGCTGTCATCTTGACCTTAGACTTCCAGCCTTCAGAACTGAAGAGAGAATACATTTCTGTTGTTTAAGCCCCTGATCTGTGAAATTTTTTTATGCAGCTCTAGCAAACTAATATTAATGGGAAGTCACGGAAGGGTTGGGGGTTGTGTGATGTGATCAGATCTTTGTTTTGGAAAGATGACCTGGCTGCCGCTAAGAATTGACTGGAAGGTAAGCAGAGTACATTAGATGAAGAGATACCAAATAGGAAGATACTTTATAATTCAGGTGAGGGAAAAACAAATAGACGACACTCCTAGCAATGGTGGATAAATTTGAGAGGTTTTTTTTTTTTTTTTTTTTTTTTCCAGATGGAGTCTTGCTCTGTCACCTAGGCTGGAGTGCAGTGACATGATATGGGCTCACTGCAACCTCCATCTCCCAGGTTCAAGTGATTCTCCTGCCTCAGCCTCCTGAGTAGCTAGGATTACAGGCATGTGCCACCATGCCTGGCTTATTTTTGTATTTTTAGTAGAGACAGAGTTTTGTCATGTTGGCCAATCTGGTCTCCAACTCTTGACCTCAAGTGATCCACCCACCTCGGACTTCCAAAGTGCTGGGATTACAGGTGTGAGCCACCACGCCTGGCCCCATCTTGTATTTTTAAGTGTATAATTCGGTGGCATTTACATTGGTCTGCAATCATCACCATCATCCATCTCTATAACTTTTTTATCTTACAAGGCTGAAACTGTATCCACTAAACACTAATGCTCCATCCTCACTGAACACCCTTCCCCCGTTGCCCTGGCCCCTGGCAAACACCTCTCTACTTTCTGTCTCTGTGAATTTGACTCCTGTGGTGTCTCATACAAATAGAAACATATTTGTCTTTTTGTGACTCACTTATTTCACTTAGCATGATGTCCTCAAGATTCATTCATGTTGTGGCATGTATCAGAACATTCTTCCTTTTCAAGGCTGAATAGTATTCCACTGTGTGTATATGCCATATTTGTTTATCTAGTCATCCATTGATGGGTAGTTGGGTTGCTTCCACTTTTTGGCTACTGTAAATAATGCTGCTATGAACATGGGTATACAAATATCTGTTAGAGTCTCTCCTGTGAGTTTTGGGTCTATACTCAGAAGTGGACTTGCTGGATCATTTAATAATTCAATATTTAATTTTTTAGGGAACTGCCATACTGTTTTCCATAGAAACTGCACCATTTTCCATTCCAACAGTGCACAAGGCTTCCAATTCTCCACATCCTCACTAACACTTATTTTTTTGAAATAATAGCCATCCTACTGAGTGTAAAGAGCCATAAGAATTTTTAATGTCAACATATATATAGATATATTTTATCTTCTTGAGAGACATTTAGCTTGTTTTTAGCTTTTTAGTGTGAAAACAAAGCTGTGATGAATAAAATCTTTGCCTGTACATCTTTGTGATTGTGGCTTATTGTCAACTTGCATTATGTTACTAAAAGTTGAATTACTGGATTGAAAGATACACATACATTTGCCAGGCACGGTGGCTCATGCCTGTAATCCCAGCACTTTGGGAGGCCAGGGCCGTCCGATCACGAGGTCAAAAGATTGAGACCATCGTGGCCAACATGGTGAAACCCCGTCTCTACTAAAAATACAAAAATTAGCCGGGTGTGGTGACATGCACCTGTGGTCCCAGCTACTCTGGAGGCTGGCAGAAGAATCGCTTGAACCCAGGAGGCGGAGGTTGCAGTGAGCCAAGATTGCACCACTGCATTCCAGCCTGGCGATAGAGCAAGACTCCATCTCAAAAAAAAAAAAAAAAAAAAAAGAAAGAAAGAAAGATATAGATTTGCAATAATATTGCCATTTATACTTTGAGGGTTTTCTCTCTCTCTCTCTAGCTGAAGTGCAATGGTGTGATCTTAACTCACTGCAACCTGCGCCTCCCGGGCTCAGTCAGTTCTCATGCCTCAGCCTCCTGAGTAGCTGGGACTACAGGTGCACACCACCATGTCTTGCTGATTATTTTTTTGTATTTTCAGTAGAGACAGGGTTTCACTATGTTGGCCAGGCTGGTCTTGAAGTCCTGACCTTATGCGATCTGCCTGCTTCAGCCTCCCAAAGGGTTGGCATTACAGGCGTGGGCCCCTGTGCCTGGTCTACTTTGAGAGTTTCTAATCCTCACACACAATGCTCCCCAAACAAGGGCAGGTATTATCAGTTACTTTTATGATGGGCAACAAGTGATATCTCATTGTTTTTATTTTATTTTATTTTATTTTATTTTTTGAGGTGGAGTTTCGCTCTTCTCAGGCTGAAGTGCAATGGCATAATCTATGTTCGTTGCAACCTCTGCCTCCTGGGTTCAAGTGATTCTCCTGCCTCAGCCTCCCAAGTAGCTGGGATTACAGGCATGTGCCACCATGCCTGGCTAATTTTGTATTTTTTAAAGTAGAGATGGGGTTTCTCCACGTTTGTCAGGCTGGTCTTGAACTCCTAACCTCAGGTGATCTGCCCGCCTTGGCCTTTCAAATTGCTGGGATTACAGGCGTGAACCACCGTGCTCAGCCTTTTTTTGAAGTGTATATTTCATTCTATTGACTTGTCTGTCAGTTCTTGTGCTAGTACTACACTGCTTTAATTACTGTAGCTTTATAATCTATTTCAATTGCTGATGGGGCAAATCTGTTTATTTTTCTTTCCTTCCTGAAATTTCTTGGTGTTTTTACATGTTTATTCTTCCAGCACAGTAGTTCTCAACCTTGGCTGCACACTGGAATTGCTCAGGGAACTTTAATAAATGCTGATAATCTCATCCGACTCCCAGAGTTCCCAGTTTAATTGCTTGGGGTACAGTACGGAAACAAGAGTTTTAGGAGCTCCCCAGATGATTCTAAATATGTGATCAAAGTTGAGTACCACTTTGCAAAATGAACTTTAACACCATTTTGTTCCATTTCTGTTATGATTTTTATTTGTATTGCATTGAATTATAGATTAATTTAGAGAAAATAGACATCTTTATAACACCATGTCTTTCTAGTTCATTTGGTCACAGTTCTTTAGTTGAAAAAATCAGGAACAGTTTTTGGCTGATGCTATGGACTCTCTGTGTTTCCCTCAAATTCATTCATATGTTCAATCCTAAATCCCCAATATGATGGCATGAGGAGGCGGGGCCTTTGAGTGTTGATTAGTGTTCTCAGCAGGCAAGGAATCTGCCAGGCACCTTGACCTGGGACTCCCAGCCTCAAGAACTATGAGAAATAAATTTCTGTTGTTTAAGCCACCCAGTCTACGGTTACTTGTTATAGCAGCCCAAACTAAGACAGCTGACTTAAAGGAAAAATGAAAAGAAAGGATTTTCTGAAAGGATTTGGGGTAGTTCACAGATGTGAAGAAAAGCTGAAGAGCTTGATGCAAGAATGGGAAAATGAAAGCAGCTGTTGGGCTTGAACCAGCTGAATTCAACTCCACTTACATTCTTAGCTCCTCCAGCTTTCCATCTCGCAGGCATTTTGCTTGAATTTCAGATTCTGAGAAAGAATTCAGTGGTCCTCCTTTGGGTAGCTTGTCTACTCCTTGCCGGGAGGATGCTTTGAGTGACAGTTGCTATAAGCCTGCACATGGTGGGGAACCCAGAGAAGGGAAATCAGTAGCCGGGATGCTGGGGCGATGGTGAAATGACAGTAACAATGACAAGTGCAATAAAAATAGCCATGCAGTATGCCGATGTGAGAAGACATTTCTCTTCATTTATATTTTCTTCAGTGTTCCTTGATGTTTTATAGTTTTTCTTATTTCATTGGCATACTACTCATTTAGCTAATTTCTAAGTGTTTCATGCATTTTATTTCACTCTTGTTGCCTAGGCTGGAGTGCAGTGGTGTGATCTCAGTTCACTGCAACCTCTACCTCCTGGGTTCAAGTGATTCTCCTGCCTCAGTCTCCCAAGTAGCTGGGACTACGGGTGCATACTGCCACACCTGGCAAATTTTTTTATTTTTAGTAGAGAAGGGGTTTTCACCATGTTAGCCAGGATGGTCTCAATCTCCTGACCTTGTGATCCACCCTCCTTGGTCTCCCAAAAGGCTAGGATTACAGGCGTGAGCCACCACACCCGGGCCATGCATTTTATTTCTATTGTGACTAGCAGCTTTTTGTTATTTTATTTTATTTATTTTTTATTCTTGAGACAGAGTTTCGCTCTTATTGCCCAGGCTGGAGTGCAATGGCAAGATTTTGGCTCACCACAACCCCTGATTCTTGGGTTCAAATGATTCTCCTGCCTCAGTCTCCCAAGTAGCTAGGATTACAGGCATGCCCACCATGCCCTGCTAATTTTGTATTTTTAGTAGAGACAGGGTTTCTCCATGTTGGTCAGGCTGGTCTCCAACTCCTGATCTCAGGTGATCCGTCTGCCTCAGTTTCCCAAAGTGCTGGGATTATAGGCATGAGCCACTGCCACTGGCCTTGTTTTTTAAACTAAAATGTTTTCCATTTCAGTTTATAAACTAAGTATATAAACCTTATTCTTTTTAGTTCTTGTATATGATGCCAGTTTATAGATATACTATAATGTATCTAACCTGTCTTCTTTTTTTTTCTTTTAATTTTTTTTTTCTTTTTTTAAGATGGGGTTTCACCGTGATGGCCAGGCTGGTCTTGAACTCCTGACCTCAAGTGATTCACCCACCTCGGCCTCCCAAAGTGCTAGGATTACAGGCGTGAGCCTCTGCGCCCAGCCCCCTGTCTTCTATTATATGAGTTGTTTTTAATCTTTATCCACGAAAACAATGCTGCAGAGAATAATCTTATACATAATTGATTTCACATGTGTGAATATATCTATAGGAGACAATTTTGGTAAAGTTTCTGGCTAAAAAATATATACACTTATATTTTTTATAGGTTTGGTCAAATTGTCCACCATTGAGATTATACCAATGTACACTCCTACCATTGTTGTACAAGACTGCTTATTTCTGCATATTCTTTTTGTTTTGTTGTTTTGTTTTTTTTGAGATGGAGTCTCACTTTGCCGCCCAGGCTGGAGTGCAGTGAAGCGATGTTAGCTCATTGCAACCTCCGCCTCCCAGGTTCAAGCGATTCCTGCCTCAGCCTCCTGAATAGCTGGGATTACAGGAACGCACCACCACGCCCAGCTAATTTTTGTTATTTTTTTTAGTAGAGAAGGGCTTTCACCATGTTGGTCACGCTGGTCTTGAACTCCCAACCACGTGATCTGCCTGCCTCAGCCTCCCAAAGTGTTGGGATTACAGGCGTGAGCCACCATGCCTGGCTATTTTTGCATATTCTTGCCAACACAGACATTACATTACAGGTAAAAAAGGTGTCTGTGAGATTTAATTTGTATTTCTCTCATTATAAGCACAGCTGGTCACCTTTTCATATTTTAAGAACCATTTAAAGTTCCTTTTATGTGAACTTTTGCCAATTTTTCTATTAGGTTGTTAATCTTTTTCTTGTTTATAGGAGCTCTTTATATTTTAGGGAAAGTAGCCCTTTACTTTGATGTGGCCACGAATAATTTATTCCCACTTTGTTGTTTGACTGTTAACTGCTTCTGATTATCCTTAATGCTTGAAAGTTTTTTACACCTTGCCATGAGCCCATCAATTGTAAACTATTTTTTTCTTTCTTTTTTCTCTTCCTTCTTTTCTTTCTTTCTTTCTTTCTCTTTCTTTCCTTTCTTTTCTTTTTTTCTTCCTTCCTTCCTTCTTTCTTTCTTTTCCTTCTTTCCTTCTTTCCTTCCTTCCTTCCTTCCTTCCTTCCTTCCTTCCTTCCTTCCTTCCTCCTCTCTTTCTCTCTCTCTTTCTCTCTTTCGACCAGGTTCTGTTGCCCAGGCTGGAGTGCAGTGGTATGATCATAGCTCACTGTAATCTCAAACTTTCAGGTTCCAGCAATCCTTCCTGCCTCAGCCTCCCAAGCAGCTGGGACTACAGATGTGCATCACCACACCTGGCTAATTTGTGAATTATTTTAATTCTGATAAATATTGCTATTCCTTTAATAAATCCTTCCCTTTAGTTTCTTTCCTTTTCTGGATTTCTATTAGTTGGATTGTAGACCTCTTGATTAACCCTCTAATATTTTTATCTTTTTTCTTGTTTCTCATTATTGCTGGAAAATTGTTAAACTTTATTTTCCCTTTTTATTTTTTGAGATGGAATCTCACTCTGTCACCCAGACTGGAGTGCAGTGGCAAAATTTCGGCTCACTACAACCTCCACTTCCTAGGTTCAAGTGATTCTCCTGCCTCAGCCTCCTGAGTAACTGGGATTACAGGTGTGCCGTTACTTGGAAGCTCATTTTTGTATTTTTAGTACAGATGGGAATTTACCGTGTTGGCCAGGCTGATCTTGAACTCCTGACCTCAGGTGATCCACCCGCTGTGGCCTCCCAAAGTGCTGGGATTACAGGCGTGCGGCACCTCGCCAAGCCTATTTTCTAATTTGTTAATTAATATCTTTTAAATTTGGCAATCATATTTTAAATTTCCTAGAGCTATTTCCTGTTTTCAGAGTTTTCTTTTTCCATAGCATTCTGTTTTTGTTTTATGTATGAATTACATTTCTCTGGGAACTTACAAGTGATCAGGGTTGCCATGGGGGCAGTGACCAAACTCTCCATGCCCAGGGTACTGATAGTGCCATGCAGGAGGCCACAAGTGAAGCCAGGAACTTGGGTGCTTCCTCCAGATACTGCAGGCCCAAGTCCATTGGGATGAGGAGTGGAAGCTGTTGTCCTGCAAAAAATAGGTAATTGGTGCACAGGCTGTTCAGCTGTTGGAGCACAGCCACCCACAGGGTTTTGCATAGGAATTTGAGGCCACCCAGCTCCTCCCTGAGACGAGCATCTACTAGAGCAGTCTCTCACCTAGAACCTGGCTCACACAGAAATCCATGCTCTCCAGAATCAACAGGCTCATCTTCTGTCCCCCCAGACAGGGTTGGGTTTGTGAGCCCACAGCTCTGCTGCCATCTCTGTGTGTAGGAAATCAAACAGCACAGCACCCACCATGTGTCAGCCTCATGCCCCTAATTTGAAATTTTTATTTATTTTTGAGGCAGGGTCTTGCTTTGTTACTTTGTCACTTTGTCACTTAGGAGTGCAGTGGCATGAGCATAGCTCACTGCAGCCTCAACGCCCTGGGCTCAAGCAATCCTCCCACCTCAGCCTCCCAGGTAGCTGGGACTATAGGTATGTACAACCACGCCTGGCGGAAATTTTTTAAAAATCTTTTTGGAGAGTTGGAGTCTCACTATGTTGCCCAGGCCAGTATTGAACTCCTGAGCTCAAGCAATCCTTTCACTTTGGCCTCCCAAAGTGCTAGAGTTATGGGTGTGAGCCACCACAGTAGCCAATTTTTTTTCTAATTAATAAATACACCTTGTGTTATCTGTTTTCTCCAAGATCATTTAATTCTATTTCTTTGTTTTGCTCTTTTTCTTCCTGTTAGTGGTTCTCCTCAAATGTCTGAAAATTCTTGGACAACCAAGACACAAGTACTCAAAAAGCTGATCAGAAGTTCTAGGTGTGTGTCAGAGAGGAGAGGAGAGGGCTCATTGACTGGCGGGATTCACTGGAGAGAGAGAAGCCAGCAAACAAACTTTTTTTTTTTTTTTTTTTGAGATGGAGTCTCCCTCTGTGGCCAGGCTGGAGTGCAGAGGCGCAATCTCCGCTCACTGCAGCATCTGCCTCTGGAGTTCAGGCAATTCTCCTGCCTCAGCCTCCCAAGTAGCTGGAACTACAGGCTCGTGCCACCTCGCTCAGCTAAGTTTTGTATTTTTAGTAGAGACAGAGTTTCACCATGTTGGTCAGGCTGGTCTCAGTCTTTTGACCTCATGATCCGCCTGTCTTGGCCTCCCAAAGTTCTGAGATTACAAGTGTGAGCCACCATGCCTGACCATTTTTTTTTTTTTTTTTTGGGAAATCCCAAATGTCAGTGTCTGTAGGTGTTTTGCTTGACTGGGTCAGTTTCCACAGAAAGCTACTGTCTCATTTTCTCCCTGGGAGTATATGTCTGGCTGTCAGTGTTTTGATTGCCAGAGGGGAAAGTGGCAATCAAAACACTGACAACCATTTAAAACTCCAACTTTAATTAAATCCTCATTTCTCTATAGTCCCTTACCCATACCTTCATGTACCTGTACCTGCTGTGCTTAAACCTTTTATGTCTCAACCCTGTAGAGATGGGGGTTTCAACTTTTTCACTTTTTGCCACAGTTTAGGAGTAGAGGTTGCCTAGCCTGGCATGGGAGGCAGTGAGAGTGTCCAGGGGACCTCACTACTCCTTACACAGACTTTCAACCATCCCTTTTCTTTTTCAGCCCCGCACATCTCTAGCAGTCAATGGTAGGCTCTTCCTGCTACCTCAGGGAATCTTTTTGGTCTGAGGTGAAGGTAAGTGGTAAGTCTTCCTTATTTATCCTATAACCACCCAAATCTCTTATCTGTGCATTCCCTTCCTTCAAAGCCTTGGCCTTTGAAATTGAAAAGCTGAGGAATTATATCTCTTTTCTCTGCCTTCTGCCCTCATACCCCTTACATAATGATCCACATGATGGACTGGGACGAAAAGTCAAATGGTAAGAGAATAGCTGGAAAAAAATATCGGTTACGACTTCAAAAAATATTGTCCTACTGCACTATTTTTTTTTTTTTTTTTTTGACTGGGAGGAGGAGGGGCAGAGAGGGTAAGGGAGAAGGGGAGGTGGGGTGGGGCTGCACTATTATTATACAGTACTGTCCTAGTTCAGACCGCTATAACAAACATATCAGAGACTGGGAGTTAAACAACAGAAATTTATTTCTTACAGTTCTGGAGGCTGGAAGTTCAGGATTAAGATGTGGACAGGTTGAGTTCCTGGTGAGGGTTCAGTTCCTGATATGCGGACAGCTGTCTTTTTGCTGTGTCCTCACCTGACAGAGAGAACATGAATCTCGGGTCTCTTCGTATAAGGGCACTCATTCCATTCATGCGGGCTCCACCTTCAAAGCCTAATTAACTTCCAAAGGCCTTACTTCCAAATACCACTACATTGGAGATTAGAGCTTTAAGATTTGAATTTGGGAGGTGAATCAACATTCAGTCTGCAGCAAGTACCTACTAGGTGAGGTCATTGTTAGGTACCTCAGTTACGTTTTCTATTCAATCTTCTCAATAACCTGTTCTATACATGGAAACTGATGTTCAGAGAAGTTAAATCACTTGCCCAAAGTCACACAGTCAGTATGTCACAGAGCAGGGACTTGGTATCTGATTTAACACCAAGCCAATGTCCTTTCCACAGTAGCAAGTGGCTTCCTGTGAGTTCATAATAAACCTTTGAAAGTAGCAACCAGAATCTAGGATTTCTTTTTGTTTGACTAGATATCAAAAGGAATTTTGATTATGATTCTTCAAGAGTACTTACTTATTATGGCTTCTTTCATTTGTTAAGTTTTACCATACATCATCTAGTTTTCTAGGTTATTTAGAGACCAGCACATGCATTTCACCAAATGAAACATATTTGAGGAAGCAAGTATTTGTGTTATTCAGCAGTATCCGTATTTACTATCCAAACATCTGGCAATTAACTCTCAGTGCTGACACAATTTCCAACAAATTACAGAACATTTACAACAGTGTACTGTATGACACAGAGTTCCTGGTTTTAGTGAGATTCTCCCAAATATCTGGAAACTGAACCAAACCTCTCAAAAGCCACCATTGGTAGAGGTGGGTTCTGTCTCTCAAAGATCCCTTAGGGACCTTAGGATTTAACACAAGGCCAGTCAGTTCCTAGCCACGTTCATTTCTTCATCAGATGCTCAGAATCAGGAAGAGAGAGAGAGAAGGGAGAAGGACAAATCCATTAGTTACATTTAAAAGAATGTAACTACAGGCCGGGTGCGGTGGCTCACGCCTATAATCCCAGCACTTTGGGAGGCCAAGGCGGGTGGATCACCTGAGATCAGGAGTTCACGACCAGCCTGGCCAATATGGTGAAACCCGGTTTCTACTAAAAATACAAAAACCAGCCGAGTATGGTGGTGCATACCTGTAATTTCAACTACTTGAGAGGCTGAGGCAGGAGAATCGCTTGAACCTGGGAGGTAGAGGTTGCAGTAAGTTGAGATTGCACCCCTGCACTCCATCCTGGGCAACAGAGCGAGTTTCCATCCCACAAAATAAAAAATGAAAATAAAAATAACATAAAATGAAAGGGAGCCACAGATATGGATACATGGATCCATAGATACAAGTGTTATTGGCTATTTGTGAGGTCTACCCTGGCTTACTGAGACTGCATTATTTTCAGCTCTGCTGCAAGAACTACTGCCTTCTCCAGCCCTACCAGTGCCTCTCCCCATTTGAGTCTTTACCAAGAAGTTTCTCTGATCTACTAAGAAGTGATAGTTTGGAATAGGTATAAGCCAGAGGTGAATCCAATAGCTAGAGTGATTAACCAGATTCAGGGAAAATTGTGAGTAGGGGAGTTTGCTATGAGGCCCTTCTAGCTTTCCCCTCAGGATTCATCTTGCTATCTCTCTTTCATTTTCCACTTCTGGGTGGCTATCTCATGTTGAAGTCCCATAGAAATTCTTTCCACCAGATCTTCCTCTTACTAAGTTCAGATGAACAGCAATATGTAATTAAGGTGCCACGTTTCAACAAGCAAGTCTCCTGAGCCAAAAGGAGACTCTAAAATAGTGGATTTCAGGCATCACAATAGGAAAAGAGCTGGGTACCTTCAATTCATATTTGTTCTGGCCCCAAGTGAGGGTTGGGATAATAAATAAAGGTAAGTTCCAAAAATCTTCAGAACATCCCCTGAGTCCACTAGGGTGGTCCTCCAAAGCCTCCTTAAAGGCTCCCCAAATTTAAAGCCCACTCCAAGTCTTCTAAAACTCTGGATTTGTCCAGTGTTTCTGGTTAGGAGTGGTCACATGACCTGAGAAAGCTAACACGTCCTTCTGCAGTGGGTAAATGGTTCCCTCAGTTCAGATCTGTTGGATCAGCTGCCAGGTCAGCACCCTCTCACTGGAGGAGCAGAAAATCCATGGGTTTTGCTGCTTAGTTGAGAAAAACAAACAAACAGACTCTCCTGTTGTGAAAAATTTCAATCTACAAAGGCACATGTTCCTAAAATGACTAATTACTCAGATTTTCAATTGCTGTTACTGTTAATCAGAATTTTGTTTCATTTAGTGCTGTTATAGGTAGTTATTTTGCTACTGTTCCCCTTTCACTACTGAATATTTCATTTTTTAGGCATGTGACAAAAATTCAGCAATGATAAGATTTGTGTGGGGTACCTGAATAAATAGTTAGGTTTATGCATTTTTTGTGGCTAATTCTGTTGGAGTTACGTTATGTGTGTGTTGATATGTGACCTATTTTAGTTTTGGTTTGACAGGGGATTTACTGTAACTGTGGGTGACTCCATGTTACACACAAACGTGTCTATGTTGGCTTCCTCCATCTCCCTCCTCTCTTCATGTTTCTCTCTCCTTTTTTTTTTTTTTAAGATGGACTCTTGCTCTGTCACCCAGGCTGGAGTGAAGTGGCACGATCTTGGCTCACTGCAACCTCTGCCTCCCAGGTTCAGTAGCTAGGATTACAGGCACCTGCCACCATGCCTAGCTAATTTTTGTATTTGTTTTTTAGTAGAGATGGGCTTTCACCATGTTGGCCAGGCTGGTCTCAAACCTCTGACTTTGTGATCCGCCCACCTTGGCCTTCCAAAGTGCTGGGATTATAAGCGTGAGCCACCATGCCCGACTAATTTTTGGATTTTTAGTAGAGACAGCGTTCCACCACGTTGGCCAGGTTGGTCTTGAACTCCTGACCTCAGGTGATCTGACTGCCTCGGCCTCCCAAAGTGCTGGGATTACAGGCATGAGCCACTGCACTTAGCCTAATATACTTTCTATAGAGTGCATGACATGGGCACCATGGTCACATGTTAACTTATTATTAAATTAGACAAAAAAACTGTATTTTAAAAATTATTAAAGTAATATATATTCAATATAGAAAATGCAGTTACTGTAGAAGAAGAAAGTAAAAACTAAAATCATAGCACTTGGGGATAGCAGCTGACAGCTGACACTCGTTTTTGCGCATATCTATTCCTTTCTGACAAAAATAGATTGTATTGGACACCCTACTCTGTAACCACTTAAAATTTTTTATGTAGTAATCCATCCAAGGCTTAACTAAATTAAAGTGACTCCAAAATTGTCTGAAAACAACTGAAAGGCTAAAAATATCTCCTTAATCCAAATTTTATACTCTCATTTTTGTTTATTAATTTTCTTAATCATTTGCTCGTTTCTTGGAGAAGAAATTAATATTATTTATTTGTCTTTTGTTCCTTCAGAATTCTTGGCCTGGCAATCAGCTTCTGGGAAAGATCTCAGGTTTCTTTTTTAGTCTTCTTTTTTTCTGAGACACTGTCTTACTTTGTCACTTAGGCTAAAGTGCAGTTGCACCGTCACGGCTCACTACAGCCTCGACCTCACGGGCTCAAGCAATCCTCCCTTCTCAGCCGCCTGAGTAGCTGGGACTACAGCTACACACCACCACACCCAGTTAATTTTAAAAAGTTTTTGATAGAGATGGTATCTCACTATGTTGCTGAGCCTGGTTTTGAACTCTTGCACCCAAATGATCCTCTCTGCCTCAGTCTCCCAAAGTGCCGAGATTATAAGCATGAACCACTATACGTGGCCAGATTTCAGAATCTTTGGCAACCTCAGTAATCTCTGTTTATGTAAGAGGCAAGAAGCCCTGCCAGGTAGAGAGAATAATGATAGCTATTGCTCGCTCTGCTGTTCTGCTGCAAACTTCTCTTGCTTTGCTTCTCCTTTTCCATTTACTTCTAATAATATGAGTGATTCAGATCACAGACTGGACATTGGACATTTGTCCAAAACAAGGGAGGAAAAAAACAGGAGAGGGAACATAGGGAGTCCTGATGAAATAGCCCACGTGGAGTGATGCAACATGCTCGTGTATCGGGGCAGACAAAAAACAATTCTTTTTTTTTTGAGACAGAGTTTTGCTCTTGTTGCCCAGACTGGGGTGCAATGGTACGATCTTGGTTCACCACAAACTCCGCCTCCTGGGTTCAAGTGATTCTCCTGCCTCAGCCTCCTGAGTAGCTGGGAAAACAGGCAGCCACCGCCACAGCCAGCTGATTTTTGCATTTTTAGTAGTGACAGGGTTTCACCATATTGGTCAGACTGGTCTCGAACTCTTGACCTCAGATGATCCACTGCCTCAGCCTCCCAAAGTGCTGGGATTATAGGAGTGAGCCAGTGTGCCTGGCCTATAAACAGCTTTTTAAGTTAGTGTGCTTTAAAACATTAAAAATAGATGGTTAATGAAGAAACAAAAACTTCGATTAATCAGAAGCGTGGGTACAAACGTTTGATTGACACATGTATTTCATTTCAATTTAGACTTCTTTTTCAAAGAAAATTTTTGGAAGAACCTTATTGCTGAATCTTTTCTCAAGTGTAAAAAAATGTCCCACATCAATATAACTGGGAACACAATGAATAATCATTAAGAAGCATAACAAGCATTTATGTGTGACAGATGGACTTTCTAACTTCAAAACAGTTGCAATTAAAGACATGTTTAATATGATGATTAAAATGAAAATAGACCATTAAATTTTATACTGAAGGAAAGAGAAATAAGTAGAGCAAAATCTAAGCTTGGCCTGGCGTGGTGATTCACACCTGTAATCCCAGCACTTTGGAAGGCCGAGGTGGGTGGATTACCTGAGGTCAGGAGTTTGAGATCAGCCTGGCCAACATGGCAAAACCCATCTCTACTAAAAATGCTAAAATTAGCCAGGCATGATGGCATGTTCCTGTAATCCCAGCTATTCGGGAGACTGAGGCAGGAGGATTGCTTGAACCTGGGAGGTGGAGGTTGCAGTGAGCCAAGATTGTGCCACTGCACTCTAGCCTGGGCAACAGAGCGAGACTCCATCTCAAAAAAACCAAAACAACACAAAAAAACAAACAAACAACAAAACAAAAAACTAAGCGAATGTTTTATCCTGACTTATGTATAAATTTTACTGTCAGCTTCCTAGCAGTCAATCTATGATGGCATAAATTATAGGCTATAAACTATAAAATTCTCATTATTTGAGAACAGAGAGATAAGTTCCTTGGGGTAAAATATTTTAAGTTTTAAAAACATTTAACTTAAAAAATTATCATGTAGTTAATTATACAAGAAACACTGAGCCACATATTTAACCATGGCTTCTGAAAGATAGACAAATATTATGCATAGAGGTGATTTATATATTTTTCTTCAAGAAAAACCTAGACTCTATTATTCAGATTTTACAGAGTAAGGTTTTTTTTTTTTTTTTTTGATGAGAGGTAGAGATTGTATTAGTGAGGATTCTTGCATAAAAGAGAAACTAATTTGAGTTGATAAAGGGACTCTTTACAAAGATGTATGTAGAATGCAGGGAAACCATAAGGAATTGTGCAGTTCTGTGGGGCTAGTAACAAGGGATACTGCTACTCTCCTAGGCTTGAAAAGGATAAAGGGAAGATGCCATCAGCAGAAGAGAACTTGGAGACGGAGACTGAGGAGAGAAGGCTCTTGGACAGGAGTAGTGACTCTAGTCAAGTGATGAACCCAGCCTGTGGCATCCCTACAGAGAGCCAAGGAAATAAATACCTTTAATTTTCCTCCTACTCCCTCTGATCTCTTGCTGGTACTTTTCATTGGCTGAATTCAACTAGAAGCTAAGGGCAGGCACAGGGAGTCTGGTGGTGCTTTTTAGCCTTCTCGTGCAGAGAAAGGGTGAAGAAAGGACATATGGAAGCTATCCAGCCAGGAGGACACATTGGAAATTGGGGAGCTTTATAGAGTTCCCCCATTTTGATAATCCTCTCTGGGTAGAGCCGAAAGGGACTTGTCCTCCTGCCTTTCCCACTCACACTTTGGTGGAGAATCACTGTAGCGTAATGAGAGATGGTCGTTCTGTTGGCGGCATGTAAGGAAAAGATGTTGAGAACCAATGATCTACAAGAAAGGACAATACAATTTCCTTTAAATCTTTCTTTTTCTCAAATGGATTTTAGATTGGAGCTGAGTCACAGCTCTGGAATAGAGAAATGTAAAGAAGAATGTGAAGACAGTCCTTATGCTTAGACTATCAGATGGGTTATGAGTCAGAGCCCACAGGCAAAATTAGATATTCCTGGGGAGAATAGATTCCCTTCCCCATGGCCTGTGGGTAGATCTCGTCCTATGTGAAGGCAGATACGCTAACGGGGACCTGCGAGGACTATGTCTGATGACTTGACATCTGGATGTTGCTTTGATTGCTCATAGATAAGTACACCCCAGGCCCAGACACTAGGGCACTAGCAGCAATAATTATAATAACAGCCAGGCCTACAAAACCAACTGCATTGCTAATGAGGCCATTTAAAATATTGAAAAATACATTCTAGAACTTATGAAATCTGTGGCCTAATCTCCAATTTGAAAATCCACCATTTAAAACATAAAAAAAAAAAATCAAATATAAAAATGTAAACACTTTTTTTTTTTTTTGGTGGCACAGAGTCTTTGTTGCCCAGTCTGGAGTGCAGTGGCGCAATCTTGGTTCACTGCAGTCTCTGCCTCCTGGGTTCAAGCAATTCTCCTGCCTCTGCCTCCTGAGTAGCTAGATTCTCCTGCCTCTGCCTCCTGAGTAGCTGGGACTACAGGCATGTGCCACCACACTCAACTAGTTCTTGTTTTTTTTTGAGACTGAGTTTCACTGTTGTCACCGAGGCTGGAGTGTAATGACATGATCTCTGCTCACTGCAACTTCTGCCTCTCGAGTTCAAGCAATTCTCCTGCCTCAGCCTCCTGAGTAGTTGAGATTACAGGCATGCGCCACCACATCCAGCTAATTATTGCATTTTTAGTAGAGATGGGGTTTCACCATGTTGGCCATGCTGGTGTTGAACTCCTGACCTCAGGTGATCCACCCGCCTTGGCCTCCCAAAGTGCTGGGATTACAGGCATGGGCCACCGCACCTGGCCCACAGTTATATTTTTATACTTAAACTTTATATAAATCCAAATGTTTCTTTTTTACACCAAGGTATAAATAGTTTTCAAACTTAATCATGTAAATGGAAGATTGGTTGGTTCCAGTGCAGCATTGAGAAGTAAATGGAATTTATTGAATTCACATTCTGTATTATATTCTTGTGCTGCTAGGGAAAGAAGTGACAGGCTGAAAAAGTTATTAACTTCTCATGTGTATTAAAACAACACTTGAAGGCAACAGACTTTAGATAAGACAAAATAATCAGTATAGCCTGTGATGTTACTTTAGTTTAAATCCAGTCTGCCCTGAAGCTCGAACAGAGATAAAGAGCAAGAGTAGGATGAATGTTTTCATTGAAGTCCTAACTTCAAATATTGTGAGGGTCTCAGGAGGTTATCCAGTCTATTTTCAGCCTTTGGCAGGATTACAGTTAAACCGGCTCAGGCAGATGGCACTCCATCTTATTTCTAAAATTGCCCACTCAAGGAATTCCACATAACTATTTCCGTGGTCCTTTTTATAACCGTATTTGTCTTTAAGACCTCAGGGGATATATGCATATAACAAATGGAGCACATATTGCAAAGTACATATGACCCTCTTCTCATCATGAAGAGGGGCAGAATTACCTGTTAGTATCTACCATGATTTGTAAACAATACTAGTCCTAGACCAATCTCTCTTTTTTATCCAACCTCACAAATATTCTGCCTCTCTAAGTAGCCCTTGTCCCTTTGCCCCTCTTGTTTCCCTTTATCTCCTAATTTCTCCCCTGGTTCAGAATGCTTAGGAGAGTTCGTATGATTCTTAACGCCCTAGAAATAGGAAAAGCAGTCATGCCTTGGGCCATGGCGATGTTGTCAGCACCATGGACAGCGCCTTATCAGGGGAGGCAAGCATTGTACAGAGGTACAACTTGCCAGTAGAGTATGCTGATGACCTTTAATATCTTTGAAAGTCTTCATCAATTCATTCCTCTTCTCTTCTTAGCCTCCTATTTTATTGAGGTAGATGATGTTAAGTCTTCAATTTTTCAGTGCAGGCAGAGGAGCCCATGTCTCAGTAGTCTTTGAGAAGGAGAGGCTCGGGCTGACAGGAGGTCAACTCATCTGGGCCTGCTGAAGTTAATTCATCACTTGGCTCTAGGGTTCAGGGAACAAAATACAGAAGGCAACGAAGAACAGTGGAGTCAGCAAGAGAGGTAACTCCTCTCTTCTCTTGCAGATGCCTCAGTTAAATCTATTTCACAAAGAATTAGTGGCCCTAAAATATGCAATTACTCTATTCTTCCCATCCGCTATTTTACTGGTTAGAAAACATTTGTTGTAACTTTATATCCATTAAAAATTAGCTCTTCAATCTTGGCTATGTCACTTAAAACCTCTGTCTAATCTTGGAGAAAATGGAGAAGGTTTCACAATACTTCTCAAAATTTTAAATGTACATATTTTTTGACCCTACAACTCCAACACAGAAATGATTCAACAGGCTGGGCATGGCGGCCCACACCTGTAATCCCAGCACTTTGGGAGGCCCAGGTGGGAGGATCACTTGAGACAAGGCTGAGCAATATAGCAAGACCCATCTCTAAAAAATAAATTTAAAAATTAGCTGGGCATGGTGGCACATGCCTGCAGTTCCACCTACTCAGGAGGCTGGGATGGGAGGATTCCTTCAGCCCAGGAGTTTGGTGGGCTGCAGTGAACTATGATCACACAACTGCACTCCAGCCTGAATGACAGAGTGAGATCCTGTCTCTTAAAAGAAAAAAAATCCATCAATGTAAGACTGTTTAAATAAAGTATAAGCTTATACGACCAAATACTAAGAAACAGTTTTTAAAAAATGGAAGTTCATTATATACTCATATGAAAGATTTCCAGGATATATTAAATTAAAAAAAAAAGCTGGGTTCAGAACAATGACTATATTAAGATATTATATAAAAAGAAAGAAAATCATGTATAGCCATCTGTACTAAGCATACAATATCTCCAGGAGGATATATATTAGAAATAAGAAATAGCAGTTTCTTCTAGGAAGAGAAATTGGGTAGATAGAAGTGAGAAGTGGAGGGGAGTTTTTTTTTTTTTTTTTTTAAACCATACACTTTTATGTACTTTTGGAATTTTGAATAAAGTGATTTCATCAACTATGTAAAAATGAATAAATAAATTTAAATAAAAATGAAATAAATTTCTGTGACTCAGTTTCTTCCTCTGTGAAATGGATATAGTCATACCCACTTGATTGTCCTGAGAATCAACTAGAATAATGTATGTAAAGGTGTTTTGAAAAATATGTGTTCTTCACATATGATGTTTATTGCTAATATTTTAGTAACATATGGACATTTTAAGTTCTCCACATGCCTCTTAAATTTTGGAGTCTGGCCACCACCATGGCATGTGTATACCTATATAACAAACCTGCATGATCTGCACATGTACCCCAGAACTTAAAGTATAATAAATAAATTTTTAAAAAATTTGGAGTTTAGAACTGATCATAACTCTGAAATGATGATAATAATAAGTAAATTAAATATTTGTGAGGTGTTTTAGAGTTTTTCATTGTAGTGTGGCTATGATATAAAAAGAGCTTTATCTTGTGCTTCCTTTTGCAGTCTTTTTATTCATGCAGTTAACATAATTTTTGTCTTTTAATAATTGGTACTTTTCAGCTGGGTGAGGTGGCTGACACCTGTAATCCCAGCACTTTGGGAGGCCGAGGCGACTGAATCACGAGGTCAAGAGATAGAGACCATCCTGGCCAACATGGTGAAACCCCATCTCTATTAAAAATACAAAAATTAGCTGGGCATGGTGGCGCATGCCTGTAGTCTCAGCTACTCGGGAGGCTGAGGCAGGAGAATCACTTGAACCCGGGAGGCAGAGGTTGCAGTGAGCCTAGATCGTGACACTGTACTCCAGCTTGGGCAACAGAGCAAGACTCGGCCTTAAAAAAAATGGTACTTTTCAGCTGCCTCAAAAGAGGGTACAGCATGCTCAAGCTGATTGAAAGGGCTTAATGAGATTATGTAGTCACTTGTAGAAAATTGCAGTGTTTAAGAAAAGGGAAAACAGCTGAATCATTAAAATGCTCATGTAACCAACCCACTGAGACACTGGAATGGGCAGTCCTTTGTTTGATATGTAGAAGGAAGAAACACTATACTTTCTGGGAAAAAAATTTTGGGGGACTTGTTACAACATATTTAAAAAATAATTTTAAAAAGCCAGTTTAGCAGGGTTTCTTGTCCGTCCTAAAAGACAGAGAAGATTTGAAAGGTGGTAGTACCCCTAAAGGGATGTGTTTTTAAAAGAGGAACTCCAGTTTCCCACATTCCAAGGGGTCCCCTGAGGCCATCCTACACCTCATTAAATACATGAACAAGCATGAGACTTGGAACCTCTGTAGAGACTTCTAGCCTAGCCTGGCAGAAAAAATGATGAGAGATTTGTGGGTTTTATGAAGTGGATCACAGTATAATATAAAACCAAAACAAATCACCTCAGGCCCTACCAAGGGAGAAGACTATTAAAAGAGGAAAATAAACCCACCATCTCTGTTCAGTTTTTTCTCCTAAAGAATATATTTTTCACCACGCATTTATACCAAGAGAATCCAGTTTATTTTTCCTCTTTTCCCTTCTTTGTCTTCCTCCCTGCCCCATTCCTCCTTCCTTCTTCCTTCTCTTCCATTCTTTTTCCTTCTCTTCTTCCCCCTCCTCTTCTCCTTGTTCTTCTTCTATATTAGAAGTTAGCAAACTTTTTCTGTAAAGAGCCAGGAAGTTAAATATTTCAGGCTTTGCAGACCAAACTGTCTGTTGCAACTACTCAACTCTGCCCCTGCAGTGCAAAAGCAGCTCTAACAAGACGTAAACAAATGGGCAAGCTGTGTTCCAGTAACGCTTTGTGTACAAAAGCAAGCCGTGGGTCAAGTTTGTCCCTCATAATGCAGTTTATCTGCCCTTGTTCTATGTTGTAATAGTTTAAATAAAGTTCATAGAAGAGATAGAATCATCCCTAAGTGTTTGGGACAACAGAGTAGCTCTCTGGAAGAAAATGAATTTGTATCCATACCTCACACTTCATTAAAAAGCTCAAAAGTGATTAAAAAAGTAAATAATAACAAGACTAGAGAAGAACATAGACAAATTATTTTAATACCTCAAAATAGGGCAAAAATCTCTTAAAATTATTTTAAAATGATAGATTCAACCACATGAAAATGTTTGTATAAAGCTACTATAAGCTAAGCCAGGAGACAAATGACCAGCTGGAAAAAATATTTGCAACTCATGTCACAGATAACAGAATAATCTCCTTAACGTACTGATTTCTATGAATCAATGAGAAAAGTAAAAAAGCACTCAGAAGAAAGGTGGGACGATGCTATGTCTAGAATTCACAGAAAAGGAAATACAGATTGTTGTTAAATATTTTAAAAGAAATGTTCTACATCATTCATAATAGGAGACACAAATTTATACTTAAATACCATTTTCACACATCAGATAGGCAAAAATTCAGATATTTGATGAAAC
The DNA here is from genome assembly GCA_004027835.1 of Alouatta palliata. NCBI lineage: Eukaryota > Metazoa > Chordata > Mammalia > Primates > Atelidae > Alouatta > Alouatta palliata. The sequence continues at coordinate 34,535 of PVKV010002211.1, read as the reverse complement.
ACTGCATTGACAAAGCCCTCCTTTATATTTTTGGTGAAATATAAATTGATACAACATTTATGGAGGTGGATTGCTTAAGCCCCGAAGTTTGAGACCCACTTGGGCAACACAGTAAAACCTTGTGTCTCAAAAAAAAAAAAAAAAAATTTACTCAGGAGGCTGATGTGGGAGGATCACCTCAGCCTGGGGAGGTCGAGGCTGCAGTGAGCCATGATCAGGCTACTGCACTCCAGCCTGGGTGACAGAGTGCGACTCTGAAAAAAAAGAAAGAAAGAAAATAAAAGAAATTAGTTTGGGTAACAAAGAAGGTACAAAGAAGGTAATGATGGTGGAAGGAGAGCAGGATCCTCGGGGTTGGAGCAGGCAGTGAGCCCGGATTAGGAGGAGGGCCCAAACTCAAGGACACGAAGATAGTCACATCAAACTAAGCAGCCCTAGTAGATGAGCAGGATGCAGGTTTCAGCATTTTGCTGGCAGAACAGAATGGAGTAAAACACAACATACCACTTCCCAGAACACGGTGCAATGTGCAGATGGAAAGTAATTTTTAAGGAAATGACTAGACATTATTGACATTGATTTTGAAATCATGCCTTTTTGTCGACTGGTGAAACACCTGGCGGCTAATGCTTTCAAGCACTCTAATATGAAGTCTGCTTTAGCTGATGTTCATACCTTAGCTGAATACAACAGCTAATACATTAGGAGACACTTAGTACATTTTTGATGAGAAGAATGCTGGACAAAATGCAATGCTTTTACAGTGGGCATTTGGAAAGGTGACAGAGGTAGTAAGGAAAAACCCTTCTCCCACTTTCTTTGCTTTTTCCTTTCCCTTCCTTCCTTCCTTCCTTCCTTCCTTCCTTCCTTCCTTCCTTCCTTCCTTCCTTCCTTCCTTCCTTCCTTTCTACTTCTTCTTCTTCTTCTTCTTTCTTTTTTCTTTTTCTTTCTTTCTTTCTTCTTTTTCTTTCTTTCTTTCCTTCTTTTTTTTGCTTTGTTGCCCAGGCAGGAATGCAGTGGTACAGTTTTGCTCATTGCAGCCTACTACTCCTGGGCTTAAGAGATCCTCCCACCTAAGCCTCCTGAGTAGCTGGGACCACAGGCATGCACCACCATATCCGACTAGTTTTTGTATTTTTTTTGTAGAGATGGGGTTTTGCCATGTTGTCCAGTCTGATCTTGAACTCCTGGGCTCAAGCAATCCACTCTCCTTGGCCTCCCAAAGTGCTGGGATTACAGGCATGAGCCACTGCATCCGGCCTTCTTTTAAAGTTATGTCAGCCGTGTGTGGTGGATCACAAGGCGAGGAGTTCAAGACCAGCCTGGCCAAGATGGTGAAATCCCCATCTCTACTAAACATTCAAAAATTGGCCGGGTGTGGTGGCACACGCCTGTACTCCCAGCTACTTGGAAGGCTGAGGCAGAGAATTGCTTGCACCCGGGAGGCAGAGGTTGCAGTGAGCTGAGATTGCGCCACTGCACTCCAGCTGGGCGACAGAGCGAGACTCCATTTCAAAAAATAATAATAAATAAAATAAAATAATATCCTGGCTGGGTACAGTGGCTTATACCTGTAATCCTGATCCTTTGGAAGGCCAAGTGGGTGGATCCCTGAGCCTAGGAGTTTGAGACCAACCAGGCAACATGGTGAGACCCCATCTCTATGTAAAATTTAAAAATAAAATAAAGTTATGTCCCTAGGCTTCCTGAGAAGACTGGTCTGTAGGGGAAATAGTGCACTGGTGGTGCTCAAAATTTCAATAAATCACATAGTCACATGTATATTGTTACTTCCTACCATGTTCTCAATGTGAGGGAAGTAGTAACAATACCATTTCTACTGTGCGGTGAGCTGATGATTAGACATGTTAAAGTTACTGACAGAGGTGCAATTAGATACCAGGTACATTTCATGTAGTCAGGGATCTACAGGAGATTTGGGGGACTATGGAGTTGTTAACTGTGCTGGTTAATTTTATGTCAACTTGCCTAGGTCACAGTGCCTGGACATTTGGTCAAACATTATTCTGGATGTTTCTATGAGGTTGTTTTTTGGGTGGTATTAAGGTTTAAATTTGTAGATTTTGAGTAAAGCGGACTAGCTTCCATAATGTGTGTCCCATCCAATCCACTGAAAGCCTTAATAGAATAAGACTGGTCAGGCATGATGGCTCATATCTATCATCTCAGCACTTTGGGAGGCGGAAGCAGGTGAATTGCTTGAGCCCAGGGGTTCAAGACCAGCCTGGGCAACATGGTGAGACATCATCTCTACAAAAAATACAATAAATTAGGTGGACATGGTGGGGCACGCCTATAGTCCCAGCTACCTGAGAGGCTGAGGTGGGAGGATCACCCCAGTCCAGGAGGTTGAGGGTACAGTGAGCCGTGATGGTGCCACTGCACTCCATCCTGGGTGACAGATGTCTCAAAAAACAAAACAAAAACAAAAAAAGCAAACAAGATTGACATCCCCTGAGGAAGAAGGAGCTCTGCCAGCAGACTGCCTTTGGACTTGAACTGCAACATGAGCTCCTTCCTGGATCCAGCCTTCCAGGCCAACCTGCACATTTTGGACTTGCCATTCTCCATAATCACATGAGTCAGTTTCTTTTTCTTTTATTTGTTTCGGAGTCTTGCTCTATCACCTGGGCTGGAGTGCAGTGGCATGATCTCAGCTCACTGCAACCTCCGCCTCCCGGGTTCAAGTGATTCTCCTGCCTTGGCCTCCTGAGTAGCTGAGACTACAGGCATACACCACCGTGCCCAGCTAATTTTTGTATTTTTAGTAGAGATGGGGTTTCACTATATTGGCCAGGCTGATCTCAAATTCCTGACCTTGTGATCCGTCCACTTAGGGCTCCCAAAGTGCTAGAATTACAGGGATGAGCCACAGCGCCTGGCCGAGCCTATTTCTTAAAAATCTCTTTCTCTCTATTTATATACATCTTACTGGTTCTATTTCTCTGGAGGACCCTGACTGATGTATTGATCATGCTCTTTTTTTTTTGTATAGATGCCATTCAAAATTATATAATATTTTGCAAGTGAAATCACTTACTTCTGTATTATAGGCTACGTCTCCCAATTTTGATTTCCTCATCTGTAAATGAAAGAAGTATGGTAAAAATTGTTAGTCATCCACTAAAATTCACTGTCCCCTTCTTCATGGGCACATTATCCTGCATTTTCCACCCCTAGCTGTCAAGGGGTGGTGGGAACACATGACTATGTTCTTTCCAATGGCACGTGAGTGAAAGGTATGTATGCCAATTCTGGACCTAGGTCTTAAAACAGTGGGTAACCTTCATCTGTGCCATCTTCTGCTTCCTGCCAGGGATGGATCTGTGGCCTCCCGGCTTTTGACCCAAAAAATACCTGAGAGAATGGTGGAGCTGCACAACAGGAGGAATCAGAATCCCTGAATGACTGTGTGGAGCAGAACTGTGTCCTCGACCTTGACCATTCGCCTTAACACTGTTATGTGAATGAGCAAAACATTTCTTTGCTCTTTAAGCCATTGTATTGTTAGTCTCACTATAGTGGTTCAGCCTTTGCCCTAACTAACACAGGATGATGATAGCAATTGTCTTACCTACTTCATGAGATTAAAAAAAAAAAAAAAATCCGGATCCTGCAAAACTTCATGGGATTTTTGTGAAGGTCAGATAAAAGAAAACGGTTAAGGCTGTGCACAAATATTATGGTGCCATCTTTACTTGATTATCCAATGTTAAAATGTCCTCTGGACCTCAGTATCCCTCTGTAAAATGGGGACACTGGATTTCACAATGCCTAGGATTGTCGTGCTCTTTTTCTGACTGGAAAGAAACTGCCCTGAGATAAAGAATTACATAAAAAATACAAAATGGCGAACAGATTTTGCTAATTACCACCAACCATGTCTGCATCATATTCGGGAACTAGCAGCTAATGTAAGCAATGGGAAATAAGTGGCTATTGAAAGCAACTGACACATTAGATAAACTTAATTTTATAACCATTTCTCAAGCTTGTGGCAATCCCTAATGTGTCCATGTGAGCTACAATATATTAAATGTCATTAATTGTTTAGACTTTGCCAGAAAGCCAGTCTAGAGTGACAGGATTTATGGTACAAAATCCTTTAATGCCACAAAATCCACTAAACCACATCAGTCAGGTGAGAACCAAGTATTACTGTCAGTTGATTCTTTACATAAAAGTACTTCCATTTCCAAAGTACAATATGTAGCAAGTCTTTCTATTAAAAAAAAGGAAGGCTTCATAATAGAACAAGTCCACATCTGAAGCAGATGTGAACAGACATTAAAAAAAAAATAAAGAGGAAAGGAAAGAAAATGATTGACTACATTACATGGCCATGCATAGCCTTAGAGTTTTTGTGTGATTTTTTGCGGGATGAGAAAATAGAATCTTTCTTGTTCCTTCATATGGGCAGAGGCCGGTCTGATGTGCCAGTGGCTTAGAGGCCTCTGAAAAGAAATGTTTTCACAGTCTCATGGACACTCCTTTAATTTGGTTGTCAAAACATAGTGCTGGAAAGGAAAGCCATTAGTTCCCATTAGGAAAAGTGATCCATTAGGAAGAACCCCAGGAGAGACTTCCAGGTTGGAAGAATGGTGCCATGGACTGGAATCGGCTGTGATGGAGTCTGGAATTGTGGGAAAGGACATCCTGGGGGAAAAACAAAAAACGAAAAACAAAAACAAACACAAAACATGTGAAAATGTACAACCTGCAGCAGCTGAGTATAATACGATAGAGTTTCCTTGGAAGCACACGTACCAACTACTCTAAGCAAGCATGTTCCCAAGGCCACCTGTTTCCTTTTGACACTGGCAGCTGCTTCTCACAGCAATGGCTTAAACAGAAAATCGAGAGAAATTATTTTCGCAGGAAAATGGGATCATCTTAGGTGCTTAATGAGAGAAAAGATCTGAGCTTGTTTGTAATAAGAAATAAATATTAATGGGTTGGGGCACATTTACAAATTTTCATCATAGTAATAAATGTCGAAGAGAAATGTTTTTTCCTTTATCATTAGACCCCATACTAATTTACCCAAATACAAAGTTGTCTTTGCCCAATGAGAAAGAGAAAAATAAAACTAAATGAAGTGAGTAATTAAACAGGGAAAAGAAAAACAAAATGAGATTGTATTTTACCTATGGCTCATGAGGTTCTCCTTGGGCTGAAGAGGACTAACTGTTATGAGGATTTTATGCTGTGGGGAGTTTGGATTTGTGACAGATGAGAGAGATGGGGATGAATGTGCAGCTCATTCAGACATCTCCGGTGTCTCGTTCAACATTTTGCTGAAGATTAAGGGTAAGAGATCAAAGCAGAACCAAGTCCCACAGCTCTGTATGGAGAATTACAAAGCCTGGAACAAAATATGCTTATACTTAGTCTTGTTTGGAGTTGATTTGATTTGTATACATTTGAGTCATTATATTAGAGTTTTGTAAAGAAGCAGAACCAATAGTGTATATATATATATGTGTGATATGTATATGTATATATAGAATATATTCTATATTCTCTCTCTATAATATATTCATATGCATAATATATACATATATATTCTATATACATGTAGCACATATTATATATATTCTATTTATACACATCATATATATGTATGTGTGTAAAAAGATATTTATTATAGAGAATTAAGGAACTGGCTTAGATGATTATGAAGGCTAAGAAATCCCTTCCTTTTTTTTTTTTTTTTTTTTTTTTTAAGACGGAGTTTCACCATGTTGGTCAGGCTGGTCTTGAACTCCTGGCCTCAGGTGATCCACCTGCCTTGGCCTCTAAAGTGCTTGGATTATAGGTGTGAGCCACCATGCCCAGCCAAGAAATTCCAAAGATCTGTGGTCACAAGGTGAGGCCCAGCAGAAACCATGGTATAGCTGTAGCCTGAGTCTAAGGGCCTGAGAACTATGAGACCAGATGTTGCAAGTTCCAGTCTGAGTGCACGTCTAAAGGCAAAAGAAGACCAATGTCCCAGCTTAAAGGTCATCAGGTAGAGAGAATAAATTCTCCCTGACTGTGCCTTTTGTTCTATTCAGGCTTTCAGCAGGTTGGAGGAGGCCCACCCATGTTGAAAAGGGCAATTTGTTTATTCTACTAATTCAAATGTGGATGCCATCCAGAAACACCTTCACAGACACACCCAGAATAATGTCTTACCAAATATCTGGGAATCCAGTGGCCAGAAAGATGATGCATAAAAGTAACCATCACAGTCATATTATGCAAATATTACATTTAGTGTAGTTTTAAGAACTTGGTACATGCCCCGATGATCACACTGGACCTTCATTTCCCACCCCACACTCCCAAATACTCCTTTATGAAATTAGCATCAGAGAGTGAGACGGGGGTAAAGAGGAAAACAATAACAATTGTTCTCCTCCCTGCCCTCTCCTTTAATGTCACCATTTTTTTCATTCCTAGAGACAGTATAGAAAAGGAAAGAGAAGGAGGCAAGTATGAGGAAAGAACTGTCAGATTCTACTTTACAAGTAGAAGAAAAATGAAAGGGACTCAGAAAGGACTGAGTATTCTCTCCACTGGCTCAGATAATGCCATCTGCTGGGTACTCACTAGATACCTACATATTTCTTAAATGTGACACAAAAGCCAAGCTAAAGACCCTAGCCAAGAACACAAGTTTTATCCTCTGTTTTCCCAAAATCAGGAATGCTACACAAAGAGTCCAAGAATAATCCAATAGACAAGCCTTGCTGTGTTTCCTACCCAGTCTATTACCATTACGTCATACTTCTTTTGTCCAATCACATTTCTATACAGCTGTTCATACTTTGTTTGAACCTAAACATAAACATGGACAGTTTCCCCATATCTTTGGGTCTTCCTTCTGAAGACTCCCATGTCACGTAAAACTAAGATCAAATAAATTTGTATGACTCTTTTTGAATTAATCTGCCTTTTGTCAGTGATTTTCAATAAATCTTCAGAGGGTGATGGGGAAGGTTTCTTTTGAGACAGAGCTAATTTTGTATTTTTAGTAGAGATGGAGTTTCTCCATGTTGGTCAGGCTGGTTTCAAACTCCCAACCTCAGATGATCTACCCGCCTCTGCCTTCCAAAGTGCTGGGATTACAGGGGTGAGGCACTATGCCTGGCCATTTTCTGGAATTTTATTTGGGATTATTTTGAATCTATAGATCTATTTGGGAGGAATTAGATATCTTACCAATATTGAGTCTTTCAATCCATGAACAAGGAATGTCTCTCCATGTATTTAGATCATTCTTAATTTCTCACAGAAATGTTTTGAAGTTTTTAGTTTATATATCTTGCACATTTTTTGTTAAATGTATCCATAAGTATTTCACATTTTTTGATGTTATTTTACTCTATTGCTTTTTAACTCATTTTAAGTTGTTCATTACTGTTCTATAGAAATACAGTAAATTTTTATTTTTTTAATTTTTAATTTTTTTTTTGAGATGGGTTTTCACCATGTTGGCCAGGATGCTCTTGATCTCCTGACCTTGTGATCCACCCGTCTTGGCCTCCCAAAGTGCTGGGATTACAGGCTTAAGCCACCGCACCAGGTCAAAATACAGTTAATTTTTACATATTAACTTTGTATCTTCTATATTTGCTATATTTAATAGGCACAGATTTTAAAAAATCAGCCTCAAGATTTTCTACATAATCATGTTATCTGTGATAAAAGCAGTGTTATTTTTTTTTTCTTTTCAATCTGGTGCCTTTTATTTCTTTTTTCTTGCTTTATTTCACCAGCTAGGACCTCTGATACAATGTTGAACAGAAGCGGTTAGAGTAGATATTATTGTTGATCTTTGGGAGAAAGCATTTGGTCTTTCACCATTAAGTATGATATTAATGTTAATAAGTTTTTCTCAGATGTTCTTTGTCAAGTTGAGAAAGTTTATTTCTAGTCCTAGTATACTGAGAGATTTCATCATAAACGGGTGTTGAGTTTTGTAAATACTTTTTCAGCATCTGTTTTTTTCTTTATATATAGAAATATAAATATATAAATACATGTGTATTTTAAGAGACAGGGTTTCTCTATGTTGCCCATGGTGGCCTTGGACTCCTGGGTTCAAGCAGTCCTCCTGCTTTGGCCTCCCAGAATGCTGGAATTACAGGCGTGAGCCACTGCACCTGGCCTTCAGCATCTATTAAGATGACCAGATGGGCTGGGCACCGTGGCTCATGCCTGTAATCCCAGCACTTTGGGAGGCTGAGGCGGCTGGATCACCCGAGGTCAGGAGTTTGAGACCAGCCATGGTCAATATCATGAAACCCTGTCTCTACTAAAAATAAAAAAAAATTAGCTGGACATGGTGGTGGTCACCTGTAATCCCAGCCACTTGGGAGGCTGAGGCAGGAGAATCACTTGAGCCTGGGAGGTGGAGGTTGCAGTGAGGTGAGATTGTGCCATTGCACTCAAGCCTGGGCAACAAGAGTGAAGCTCTGTCTCAAAAGAAAAAAAAAAAGATGACTAGATGGTCCCTCCTCTCATGAGCTTTCATTTTGTTAGTAAAGATAGACATCAAACCAATAAGAACAAAGAATGTGATGTGTGAAAAATAGGGAAGACCCAGGGTGCTGAGAACCTAACAGGGGCCTAGTCCAGCCCAGAGTCAGACAGGTCTTTTTCAGGAAGTGAAGTTTAAATTGAGACTGAAAGAGAAGTAGGAAGTGGCTAGGTGAAAGGAGGTACAAAGCAAACAGGAGCTGAGGTCACAGGACCTGTGTTCCAAATCTGGCTCTGCTGCTTTCTAGTTAGGTGAGGAGGGGAGGGTTCCCACAGAAACGCTGAGTAACGACTTCGAGTCATCCTCTTAGCATGGAAGACAACTTTGTGAACTGTCTCCTGATGATAATGTGGAGGTATCACTCTTCTCTTTTTCCAACCACTCTGTGAGGTGCTATAAGTATCTTTTACTTTACCTCAGCATTTGTTTGTCTTCTAGTGAACAATGAGATTCAAGTAACCCATCTGATCCGTTCATCCTCAGCTGCCTAGAAGTTAGAGACATCTGAGCCTCTGCTTAGTGACAGAGTAGGGCTTATGCAAACACATGTTCTAATTTTCTCTTGGTCATAAGCTTTTAAAATATTTTGCGTTTTCCTGGTCCTGACTTTATTTTATTAAGCATATTTCTTATATCCTATAGACTATGTAAATCTTTTATGGAAAAAAGTAGATTATAAACAAAAAATGATTATATAGGAAAATACAAAAACTGTACAAGGGCGTAAAAATAAAATCTCTGGAGAAACCACTCTTTTATTACTAAGTTTCTGGGTCACCTAACAGGCCCAGCTGCTTCTCCTTCCTTCTATGACAACTATGTGTCCTTTCCAACGTTTCCCAACTCACCCTGTTCCTCAGGTTTTCCTTCTCCTTTCAGGCTGCCTCAGCCCATGATTAACTGTTGATCTCAAAGCAAACACACAGATCCTTTCTGCTTTAAGTGTTTAGAAAAGTTGTGCTGCTGAAAAGTATGCTAGAAAGATAATTGAAACCCCAAACATGAGGAAATTAGAAAGGTTCCAGAAAGTTCCCGGTTCCTGACCTATGCTTTCTCACTTTCTTTCAGCATGGCATTTAGATGATCCTTTTGAATTTCTGTTTGGCCTTTTCCTCCCACAGTGTAACACTTAAAACTCTCTTCCTCACAGTGTGCGCTTAGCCGCTTTAAAGGCTCATCTTCTACCCCAGAGGACCATGAGGGCAATCGGGGCCAAACAGTGGCTGCCTCCCATCCTCATGGTAACTTGCTTTTATGTAGGCTTCAGGACTTGAGCAGCCCAAGAGGAGTAAAACCCAGTGGGAATTTCCTTGCATCCTGTATCCCTCATTGTAATCTCTGTGGCTCCCCAAGGTCAAGGCTCTACATCTTAGCTGCAAAATGATTGTGGCTTTGTCGTGATGGCCCCTGGAAGCTCTGTAGACATCAAGGCAGCAGTGCTAGAACCTGGGAGAGTGCTGAGGTGAGAGAGCGGGTGGGCACTGCGGGGCAGGTGAGCTGGGGCCTTGGTGCATGTTAGTATGGAGGGCTGCTTCTAGTCTTCAGAGCCATGGGTGGAAAGGTGTCATTCCTGGACTTCTTCCTGCTTCTCCTAGAACTTGCTGGGCCCCTCTTCTCTGGGCTCCCCTAAACCAAACAGTACATGGATATGGCTTCTTCTACTCAAAATCATGCTTCAAAAATGCCTTGTGACCAGTCACTCCAGCCAAAGAAAGCAGATGGAGTCTTTCACCAGCAATGCTTTATAGGATCTTATGTTTACTCCATCTTTGGAACATTCAGTCTTTCCTGCCAGGTGCTAAATCCTCTTTATGCTGTGTGACACCCTAAATAAACAGTATATATGCCAGTGGAAGTGAATTCTCCAGGGAATTCTGATTTTGTTATTCATTCTTGCACCATGTTTTGTTTTTAAAAGATATGAAATTCCCTTTCTTTGCTAACAAATTCCCACTCTTACCTTTCATTAATAACTAACATTGGAACCAAAATGGAGAGGCTTTGCCTCAGAAAGCCCTATGGTAAGGTTCTCATTACTGAGAAATAAAAATGAAACCTAAGCTCCGCCCCCCTCCCCCCGCCGGCAATTGCCTGAATGAATTGTCCCCTTTTGGCCAAGGGGACTCCAAAGAAACCTTGAAACCTGAGTTCCTGGCCATGATGGGATGGGAGGTCAGACAGGTCAGACATGCCTCATTATACCTCCTCCCTTGATAATTGCTATTAGTCTTTCTTCCTTAAGGGTTAAACAGAAACCAGCCTTTTTGAAAGACTCCACTGTGGATATCAACTAACTCGCTGACACTCCTCTTCCCTTTTGTGGTTTTGACACACTGATCAGCCTTCCTTCCTGATGAGAGACCATTCATTGCCTATGGAGTGGTCCTGGCCAGTCTACAGATGATGTGCCCTGAATACATTCGTGTCCTATGCTTCACCTTTTGACATTAGAAGGCGGAAAACGCCACCCTTGGATCCATGAAGAGCATAAAGTTCAATCGCGCAGGCTTGTGTTTCTCCTTTCTTAAATATTCATGACTCATCTTATAGTTTATTCAATATGTATATTTGGCCACCCTGCTCAGCATAAATTCCTGTTCCCTTTACTACTCCCTTGAAGTGCTGTTTCTGGCATCTGACTGGAGGCTACACTTCCCAGCCTGTTAGAACGGCCACCCTGCAAACTGCAACCCTTTATGAGAAATAAAGCTCTCCTTTCCAAATTTATGAACCTCATGATTCTTCAGTTGACAGTGTGTCAAAATACCTATGAAGCAGTGCTGCACCGAAGAGTTGTTGAATATTGAATCACTAAGAAGCAGCAGGTGTACCTTGGACAAACAGCATGTGGCCTCTGTTTACTTCCCTGAGCTGGGGCCTCCTAGGGGTGTGCAGTGCCTGGTGAGGTTTCTGTGAGTGCCCCATGTCATATTTGTGTCCCAGCGAAATTTGGTTACAGTCAACACTCAGGAGGAAGTTTTAAGAACAAAGGGAAATGTGACAAAAGATCTATGGGTAGGTTTTCTTAGAAATCCAAAGAGGCCATTAAATAAAAGGCTGCTTCCTTTATTTTAGGCTAGTGGCCTATTTTTACACATAGAAAAACAGAGTTCAAAATATTCATTTAGCCAAGAACACTTTCACACATACAACACAATGTTTTAGGTTTAATTTCCTTTGACAACAATGTTGTGTGTATAATTCCATTTGATGGTAATGTCAAAAGTACAACTACATGGATGGTGGGGTCAGGTTAAATCTGTCCCCCTCCTTTCCCTCTCCTCCTTCCTCCACCCTCACCTCTTGTGGCTGTCAGCACCATGATAGGCTCTGGAGGGAGGGAATGAGGTTTGGTGAGGTTTGGTTGCCAGGAAACCACACTATGTATATAATCAATCTCTGAGTCCCCTCCTCTCACCCTACCTGTGAAATTCTTACAGTAATTTAGTTTTTTGAGTAGGAAACATATTCGTATAGTTCAAACCTCGAAAAGTACAAAAGGCCATAAAACAAAAAGATTCTATTCCACCTATCCATCATTATTCATTTCCTATCCCCACAAGTAAAGTAACCACTGTTTTTTCTTTTTTCTTTTTCGTTAATAACTATTTTAGATCCAGCTCTGTATTCTTTCTTTCTTGTTTGTCCTTTTATTTTTATTTTTTTTATGAATAAGTAAGCCATAAAGACATAATTAATTCTCCCTCACTTTTTCTATATACGTGGCTGTCTGCCTTACCCACTTGGATGGTATGTGTTTTGGTATTTGTATACATGATTTCTTGCATTGATTCATTAAGACCCTGTTTATTTTTTACTGCAGCTAAAGAGTATTTCATTATAAGTATTTACTATAGTTGATCAAATCAGTTCCCTTCTGATGGACATTTACGTTATTCTGGACAATGCCTCATATTATAAGTATTTACTATAGTTGATCAAATCAGTTTCCTTTTGATGGACATTTAGGCTATTCTGGACAATGCCTCATAAATAACCCTATACAATGTGTTCTTTCCCACGTGTGAGCATATCTGGAATTCATATTCCTAGGGTCAAATGACATATGTATTTGTATTTTGGATAGTGCTAAATTGTTCCTCACAGAAATTGAACCAATTTATACTCCCACCAACAATGTATGAGATTGGGATTTTGCAGTCTGATAAGTGAAAAATATTTCCTTGTAATTTTCGTTTTCATTTTTTAAATAATGGGCTTTAAACATTTTTTAAAGAGCTAGTCCTTATTTCCCTTTAATAACCCTCTTTTTAAATGTTTATACCTTTTGTATTGGGTTATTGATATTTCTTATTGATTTGATTTTTGCCCATCTACCATTTTTCTTCTGATTTTGTTCATATGTTTTTGGAGGGGGTGGAAAATGCATGTTTCAGAATTTTAAAATTTTTATATTTATTTATTTATTTTTGGAGTTGGAGTCTCACTCTGCTGCCCAAGCTGGAGTGCAGTGGCATGATCTTGGCTCGCTGCAACCTCTGCCTCCGAGGTTCAAGCAATTCTCCTGCCTTAGCCTCCCGAGTAGCTGGGACTACAGGTGCACGCCACCATGCCCAGCTAATTTTTGTATTTTTAGTAGAAATGGGGTTTCACCATGTTGGTCAGGCTGGTCTTGAACTCCCCTGACTTCAAGTGATCCATCTACCTTGGCCTCCCAAAGTGCTGGGATTACAGGCATGAGCCACCGTGACTGGCCTAGAATTTCTAAAATTTTTATATAGTTAGATTTATTAATCTTTTCTTTTAAGATTTTTTGATTTTGTGCTGTAGTTAGAAAGCCCTTTTCTTTCTTTTTTTTGAGACAGGGTCTTGCTCTGTCACTTAGGCTGGAGTGCAGTGTTGTGATCATGAGTCACTGCAGCCTCGACCTCCTGAGTTCAAGTGACCCTCCTGCCTAAGCCTCAAGAGTTGCTGGGACCATAGGTGCAGCCACAGTACTTAGCTAACTTAAAAAAATTTTTTTTTTTTTTTTTTTTGGTAGAGACAGGGTCTCACCATATTGCTCAGGCTGGTCTTGAACTCCTGGCTTCCAGTGATCCTCCTGCCTCAGTCTCCCAAAGGTCTGGGATTACAGGCGTGAGCCATTACGCCTATCCTATCCTAACATTTTAATATACTTATTTTTATAATAATGTTTTTATTTAGATGGAATTTATCCTGCGTAAATTTATCTTGTGTAAATTCCATCTAAATGAATGAAATGAAATGGAATAGATGCCTACTAGGTGTCCTGGTAGCTGGTAGCTGACTAGTCTTTTTTTTCTCAAGCATGACCTAGTGGAGGACACTCCCTTATAAATTGGGGCAGTCTCATTTCTGAGCGTCTCAGGGCCTGACAAAGCAAAGCCCCAAGGCAATCCTCCTATTTGCCTAACCACAGAGAAGAGCCCCTCCCGTACATTCACACCATCCTGTCTCAGAGACAGTCTCCTGTCCAGGGATGCACTCCAGTGTTGGTCAGTCACCCCCACCATACTCTGGCTCTGCTCCACTAAGGGAGTGCAGCAGCTGAGAACCACCACACAAAGGGGTGGAATTAGGCTTTGTGCCTGAATAAATAACTAGAAATTGGCTGCTGAGAGAATGTCCCTGATGATTGCTTGCTCTGGAATTTTTCTGGGTGGCACACAGAGTTTTATTACCCAATTAAAATACAGCAGATTAAGTAGTGCAAAAGGAAGATGGAGTGGGCAATAAATCTGCTGTGGAATGGGCTGTGGAAGGTCCATCCCGAAAGGCATGAATTTATGGTTCAGGGAGAATTGAGAAAAAGAGTAATCTGGTTTTGCCAAAAGGAATCACTAATTAAGCATATTCTTCAAGTGATACTTGGGGAGGAGGGATGGGATAGGGTGGGGGATGTGGGAGCATTGACAAGTTTTCCAGATTTTGAGTGAAAGTCCTGTTTGAAAGGGAAAGGGAGGATGAGTGAAGGCCATAGGTAATGTAGCCTTTTGTAACATGCCGAACACTGAAATCAGTATCTGGGGCTCTGGCAGTTCCCACCATGGCCCACGGCTACATAAGCTGAAAGATCAGGTCAAAGCGAGTTTTGAAATAACAATGAAGGGGCCAGGTGTGGTGGCTCACACTTGTAATCCCAGGACTTTGGGAGGCTGAGGTGGGCAGATCACCTGAGGTTGGGAGTTGGAGACTAGCCTGACCAACATAGTGAAACCCCATCTCTACTAAAAATACAGAAATTAGCCAGGGGTAGTGGTGGGCACCTGTAATCCCAGCTACTCGGGAGGCTGAGGCAGAAGAAAAGCTTGAACCTGGGAGGTGAAGGTTGCAGTGAGCCAAGATGGTGCTATTGTACTCCAGCCTAGGTGACAGGATAGGAAAGACTCTGTCACACACAAAAAAAAAAAAAAAAAAAAAGAAAAAAAGAAATAGCAATGAAGTAAACTGAGGCAGGATTATCATATTAACTACACAGTGAAATGTACTTTTCTTGATCTATCAGTTTCCTAGGGCTGCCATGACAAAGTGCCATGACTGGGTGGCTTCACTAACAGAAATTTGCTGTCTCACTGTTCTGGAGTTAGAAGCCTGAGATCAAGGTGTTGGCAGGGCTGGTTCTTTCTACGGGCTGTGAGGGAGGGATCTGTTCCAGGCCTCTGTCCTTGGTGTGTGCAGGGCCACCTTCTCCCTTGTCTCCTCACATCATCTTCCTGCTATGTATGCCTGAGTCTAAATATCATCTTTTTATAAAGAAATCACTCATACTGGATTTGGGCCTACTCTAATGACCTTGTTTTAACATCTTATTTCTGTAAGGACCCTATCTCTACATCAGGTCACATTCTGAGGTATAGAGGGTTAGAAGTTCAACGCATAAATTTTTTTTTGATGGGGGGTACATAATTCAATTCACAACGCTTGATTATCTTGAAAAATACCAATTTTCTTTTTAAAATATATATTATATATACACATTCATACTTTTTTGGAGAGAGGGTCTTGCTCTGTCACCCAGGCTGGAGTGTAGGGGCAGAATCACAGCCCACTGCAGCCTCTGCCTCCTAGGTTCAAGCAATCCTCCTACCTCAGCCTCCTGAGTACTGGGACCACAGGTGTGCACCCCTATGCTTGGCCAATTTTATTTGTTTATTTATTGTAGAGATGGGATCTCCTTATGTGTTGCTCAGTCTGGTCTTGAACTCCTGGGCTCAAGCGACCCTCCTACCTCAACCTCCCAAAGTGCTTAGATTACAGGTGTGAGCCACCACACCTGGCTTATACCTACATACATCACACACACACACACTCCCTCTCTCTCACTTTCTCTTACACACAGAAAGCACATAAAACACAAGCAAGCAGAATTAACTGCACTGTCCGTAGGGCCACCAGTGAAATGTAGCCTATGTTTTATTGTTGTTCTCCTCAGATATTTTAAGTTCAAAGCTGAGAAAAGCTCAATTTTCTTATTGTGCATGCAGCAACCCCCTCACACACTGCCCAGCCCCAGAGCTCACTGACCCATCTTTCTGACAGTGCTCATTTTCAGGGCTGGGTTTCAGCTCCTGGTGAGGCCCTGTAACTGCAGCGTTAGGTATGTTTGCTCCTGACTCACGGTGAAAAGGGTAAACATTGCCTGTTCTTGCCTTGAGACTGGAGAGGGAAATATTTCTCCCCAGAAAAGATGAAGAGATCCCTGATGCTCCCGTAGCTTTCCTTTCCACCTTGCCTACTGCTGCCAGATACTGCACTGGAGACCAGTTGCTTTGGCATTCAGACCTCCTGAAAGGAATTTAGAAAGCATGTCCGCACATGTGTTTATCACATATATCCAAGATTTTTATTGAAACCATCCACTGCCCTCCTCTGGCCTGGAGCTTGGGGCCTGCTGCATTTCCAGCCATTGAACAAAGGGAAGCACCGATGTTGTGGGAGTTGTCATTGAATTGTGTCAACTTTAATGTCCTCGCCTTTGTTCATTAATAATGAATATAAAAGTCTGCATGTCAGGTGCCCTGGAACTTGACTCTGAACCCCAGCTGACGTCTGTCATGGGGTAAGACTAGCTCCTTACAGCCCAGCTCACAGTGGCTGCTCTTGGCACTGGTAGGTCCCGGAGCCTTGAAGCCATCCTTGATTGCCTGTTGGTATAAACCAATTATATTTGTTTATTAATTCGTTCATTCATCAAATACTTATTGAGCTGTTACTCTGTGCTAGACACTCTTTCAAGTGATAGGAATACAGTGGGGATCAAAACAGAAGTGACTGCCCTTATGGACTCACTAAGCTTACACTCTGGTCAGGCTAAACAATTAGCATTGTTGATAAGGTATTAAGTGCTAAAAATAATAGCGCAGGGTAAGGGGGATGAGGAATGGGGGCTTTATGGGAGAGTGGCAATTATTTATTTATTTATTTATTTAATTTTGAGATGGAGTCTTGCTCTGTCACCCAGACTGGAATGCAGTGGCGTGATCTTGGCTCATCACAACCTCCTCTGCCTCCTGGGTTCAAGCAATTCTTGTGCCTCAGCCTCCCAAGTAGCTGGGATTACAGGGGCCCGCCACTACGCTGGGCTTATTTTCATATTTTTGGTAAAGAGGAGGTTTCACCATGTTGGCCAGGCTGGTCTCGAACTCCTGGCCTCAAGTGATCTGTCCGCCTTGGCTTCTCAAGGTGCTGGGATTACAGGCATGAGCCATCGCTCCTGTCCGAGAGAGTGGCAAAGTTTTAAAAAAGTATGTCTCGTTAGGAAGGTGACATTTGAGCAGACTTGAAAGCATAGAGGCAAAGGGAAACCTTCCCCATCACCCTCTGAAGATTTATTGAAAATCACTGACAAAAGGCAGATTAATTGGAAAAGAGTCATACAAATTTATTTGATCTTAGTTTTATGTGACATGGGAGTCTTCAGAAGGAAGACCCAAAGATATGGGGAAACTGTCCATGTTTATGTTTAGATTCAAACAAAGTATGGATAGCTGTATAGAAATGTGATTGAACAAAAGAAGTATGACGTAATGGTAATAGACTGGGTAGGAAACACAGCAAGGCTTGTCTGTTGGATTATTCTTGGACTCTTTGTGTAGCATTCCTGATTTTGGGGCATGGGGCAGTACCCTCTCTGGAATAGGGGTCTTAGGACCTACAGTCAAACAAAGTAGGTCAGATCATTACTTTATGGCCAGTTTTTAAATAGAAAGGTAGGGGAGTGGGGTGGTTAGAATGATATTTTTAGGTTTTATGGCTAGGTTTGGGGAAAGGGGGTTCAGTCTCTGTGACCTGCCTTGGGGAAGAAGAATTCTAGTTACTATGGCTGGCCTTGGGGAGGATGAGGGACCAGGCACAGGAGGGCAGGAGAAGGTTAGAGAGACTGTTGTTTCTGAGGGCTTCATTTTGGGGTATGATTTTTTGAGATCCTACAAAGAAGAGGAGGAAGTTAGCCTTGGGGCTATTGAGGGTTTCAACAGAGGAAACAGCCATGGTTCCCAAGTCCCAAAGCCGGAGCATACACAGTGAGGGCGTGGAAGATTGAGGAGGCCATTGTGGCTGAAGGGGAGGCATCCCAAGGGAGAGTGGTGGATGAAGTGAGATGGGTGGGGAAAGACATGTCCTGCTAGGCTGTTAAAAGGATGTTGGCTTTTACCTTAAGAGAAAGGAACATTATTGCAGTGTTTTGAATGTAGGAGGAAAATGTGCTGACTTACTTTTTTAAAGATCCTTCTGGCTGCTCTCTTGAGAATAGTAGGAAGGCGAGGGTGGATGCAGGGGGCAGGTTGGGAGGCCATTACTGTTACCCAAGACCATGGAAGCTCAGATGGGGAGGAGCCCTGGCAGTGGAGAGAAGTGGTCAGATTCTACATATATTTGCAAGGTAAGGCCTGCAGGATTTCCTGATGAATTGGATGCTAGAATGAGGTCAGATGTTATGGAGAATACCACGAGTTTTGGCTTATGTGTCTGGAAGGGTGGAATTGCCATCATCTGAGGAAGGGTGGCTGTGGGCAGAGCAGATGGTGGAGGAAGATCAAAAGTTCATTTTTGGACACAATGAATGAAAGACACACATCATTTCTCATCAGAACCAAGCAGAGGTGTCTAGGTATGCTATGTGACGTCAGCATTCAGTCCTGGAAAAATATGTCACATTTAAATAAGTGTGGTCCTAAAAGGCAAAGAAGATAGATGGATAGATAAATATGTGCTTATTTTGTTCATTCATGTTTCTACAAAGTGATGAAAACAATGTCATACTCCCTAGCAGCCCTTTTCAGGTCCCTTTTTTTGTTCCACAAGGTGTGTCATAATCCACACTTCCACATTACCTCAGACATGTGTTGACTCCCACTGTGGAATCTCTTCAAACTTGGAGGGTAGCAGAGTATGCCACCCCAAAATATGCCATGTTGGCATAAGGATTATTTTGAGCTAAAAGCAATAGAAAAGAAGCAGATATAAGAAAAGCTCTACACTCCTCCTATTTTCATAAAAGCAGGACATAGATTTGGAAAGGTGCCCCACCTCCCCTGTCTCCCAGGAAAGACAGAAATTATATACCAAAGACAATGCTAGACCTTTGAGCCCAGAAGGAGCACAGGAGAAATCTACATAATAAGCCTTACTAATTTGACTTTTTCTTTCATTAGATCCCCCAGATATCTGCCTCTCCATAATTTTCCACCTGTAGAAATTAAAAGTTCTTTTCCTTTGTCTTATCCCTTCTCTCAAAAATGTACCATTCTTTGTTAAGATGTTGCATAAGTCCAAGTTACAACCAATCCTTTGAGTTACGCATCATGGAGTTCTCCCATGTGTATAATCAAATGCATGTATTTATATAACTTCTGTATGGCTTCTGTTGTTAATCTGTCTTTTGTCAGTCTAATTTATAAGCTCCCAGCTGGAGAAGCCAGGAGGGTAGAGGAAAAAAGGCTTTTTTTTCCCTGCAAACTCTTCCTCTTCCTTTGACTTTCTTTTCATATAAAGTCCAGGAGGAACTGTGCAGAGTGGCCTCTCCTCAGAGGCGGGCTGTAGCTGGGAGGAAGGGAAGTTGGACCAGAAATGCTGGGATCCTCTTTGGTAAATGAAAGGAGCAGACAAGTTAGTGAATACACTGATGTTAATACATTTTGTTTTGCTGTATGCATACTTGGGGATGAGTGGCGGCCCTTGATCTGTGGAGGCTCTCACTCTGCCTGGGTCATCTCAGGTCACTGCTATGGCCACTATCTGGATAAGATCAGGAGAAGTGCTCACAGAGTACATAACTGTAAACTATTTTACATGTTTGCACTTAAGAATAATACCTTCAAGCTCCCCCACCTCCACTTTCCACCAGTAATGAGTAATAGTTCTCACTAATTTGCCATTATTTAGATTCACAGAGTGAATTCCATGTACCCTCATTGAAGGCAAGGATGTGCCATCTGTTAACCATCAGAAAACAATTCACCACTGTATTAGGCCATTCTTGCATTGCTCTAAAGAAATATTGAAGACTGGGTAATTTATAAAGAAAGAGGTTTATTTGGCTCATGGTTCTGCAGGCTTTAAGAAAGCATGGTGCTGGCATCTGCTCAGCTTCTAGGGAGGCCTCAGGAAACTTACAGTCAGGGTGGAAGGCAAAAAGGTGGAGCAGGCATGTGGCATGAGGAAAGCAAGAGCAAGCAAGTGAGAGTGAGGGGCAGGTGCCCCACAGTTTAAAATGACCAGTTCTCATGAGAACTCACTATCACAAAACAAAAACAAGCATGGGGGGTCTATCCCCATCACCCAGACACCTCCCACCAGGCCCCACCTCTAGCATTGGGGATTACAGTTCAATATGAAATTTGGGTGGGGAAAAATATCCAAACTGTATCAGTCTGTCCCTGGCCCCTCTCAAATCTTATGTCCTTCTTACATTGCAAAATATGATCATGCCTTCCCAATAGTCCCTGAAAGTTGTACATTCCAGCATTAATTTAAAAAAGAAAACATATTTTGGTGTATTTTCTTTCACTAATTTTTCTATGTCTACATTTCGTTTTGTTTTTAACTATGCTCACTTTAAATAAAATTCTTAAGTGTGAAGATTAAAACCCTGGAAACCAGCCTGATCGCTCTCTAAAATGCCTTCTTAAGGTTTTGAAAGATTTCTCCAAAGAAGAAAGTTAGGCAATATAATTAAATGGGCATAGTAACTGGGTTGATTCATGGTGATAAAATCCTCCACACGGTGAAAATAAAGCCTAAAGTGATACTCAACAAATAGAACATAAACTTAGGGAGTTATGGCTGATACTAAGAGGTGAAGAAGAAACGAGAAGCCCCACTGGGCCTTTTAAGTATGCCAAAACTTAGAGCCACCCTTGTTAATATGTGAGAATCGGCAAGATTCCCAGGTAGTTAAGGGAAGCATCCAGAAGAAAAGGTATGGTGGAAGAGTTAATGATATCTTTGCATCAAATTAATAAATAAAATGGAATTAAAATGAGTTTCCAAGACTGGCAGCATTTATTTCAGTGTCTACAGGAAATCAGAGAGCCAAGAATCTAAATTGTTCCCCAAATGAAGACATTTGTCATAGAAAGCAGACTGCTATAAATTTGGTTGCGTCTGCACCTTTCTTTGTCAGCTGATGTTGAGAAAAACCCAGGTAGGTGTATGACAGCAAACCTTCTGAAAAAGAAAGGAAAATTCCATTTTGGTGGCAATCGTCTCTGGAGTCGTCCCAAATGGATTTTATTAAGGACAATTGATGATCCACACAGGATTGTTTCTTCAATTACAGCCTAACTATGGGCAACTCAGGCGGACTCTAGAGTGGGTGCAGAGGGTGATGTTCGTGGTTGGAGGTGGGGATATAAGGAAGTCACCTGAAAGTTCACCCTTTGATCTTCTCCTGATTGGCTGTTACCTCATGGCCGCTAGTACTTGATGTTCAGAGGTCTGAGACTGCAGGAATTTCTCCTGGGTTCCACCAACTCTGCCTCTGTAACAGTTACGGCCACCAGCCTTAATATCTGTGACTATTGGTACTCATTCTTCCACTACCGTAGAACTTGGCTCATCCCCCTCTGTGAGGGAGTGCAAACTTCATCCACCTCATAATTAAAAAAAAAAAAAAAAAGATTCCATAGACTTCATGGCAAAAGTGTTCACAGAAAACAGTTTTCTTCCTGATAAACAAAAACCTTCTCCTACCTAACCATAACACAACCATCAATATCAGAAAATTAACGCTGATAGGTTATGTTGGGAGAAAAAATTTTCCTCCGCTGTCTTAGGTTTGGATGATGGGGCACCACAAATTAACTAACAATAGACAGATGAACCAGAGAAAAGTTTATTTACACATGTGGGAGTTTTCAAATGAAGCTAGAGACAGCTACGGAGAGGGGTGCGTCGATCTACTAACTAGCGAGTGGTGTTTACAGCTTCGAAAGACGGAAGGTTTGGATGAGGCTTGTTTACAGTTTTCGGGAATGGCTGGTGCGCAAGGTCGGGTCTCCCGGATTGGAGGTGGGGGAGGAGGAGGAGCTGTGGCAGCTGACCTCCTAAAGCTCTCATAAGGAAAGACCAGATAAGATGTCTTTCTGCATTTGTTGTAGCTAAGATTTTTTTCACTTTGAAGGAATCTTTAGATCACTCAGGCAGGTGGTAAGTCTCCGCAGTTACTGCCTTCTAATCTCAAGTCTCCATTCGTTTTGCCAATTGCCTCAATAGCATCCTTTAGCGCAAAAGGATCCAATCTAGGATAGCTCGTGACATTTAGCTTCGGTTTTCTTCCTTTGTTTTGGACTTTCAGGATCTTGACACTTTTGAAGAGTACAGGCCAGTTATTAAGGCAAAACTTAGTGTGTTTTATTCATCTATTCATTCGTTCAGGATAGATATTGATTATCTATTAATACTATATGCTGAGCCTGGTCAGGCATTGGGGTATACAGTGCATGAGGAGGAGATGGGCTTTCCCTTAGGAGAGGCACCTAGAGCCTTTTTTTTTTTTTTTTTTTTGAGATGAAGTCTCTCTCATTCAGGCTGGAGTGCAGTGGCGCCAGCTTGGCTCACTGCAACTTCTGCCTCCCTGGCTCAAGGGATCTTCTTGCCTCAGCCTCCCGAGTAGCTGAGACTACAGACGCACACCACCACACACTGGCTGATTTTTTGCATTTTTGGTAGAGATAGTGTTTTACCATGTTGCCCAGGCTGGTCTTGAACTCCTGAGCGCAAGTGATCCACCCACCTTGGCCTCCCAAAGTGTTGGGATTACAGGCATGAGCCATTGCACCCAGCCCTCGAATCTTCTTCTTTTTTTTGAGATAGAGTCTTGCTCTGTTGCCCAGGCTGGAATGAAGTGGTGAGATCTTGGCTCACTGCAACTTCTGTCCCCCGGATTTAAGAGATTCTCCTGCCTCAGCCTCCTGAGTAGCTGGGATTACAGGTGCCCACCACCACGCCCGGCTAGTTTTTGTATTTTTAGTAGAGACGAGATTTCACCATGTTGGCCAGGCTGGTCTCGAACTCCTGACCTCAGGTGATCCACCTGCCTCTACCTCCCAAAGTGCTAGTGTTACAGGCGTGAGCCACAGCACTCAGCCTTTGAATTTTCTATAGTATGTTCAGATACAGAATGTCTAGTTTCAGGTTCCAGCTCTATTACCCACTTCATTAGGTCTTGGGTATGCTACTTAACCTTTCTATGCCTTACAGAAAGAGGGAAGGTGAATGAGAACACCCACCACACGAGATAGAGATTTGTTTGGAACGAGTTAATACCAGCCTCTCTTTTAAAATATCAGTACTCTATGTCTGAAAATTAGACATTCTGTGCTACGTGGGCTCTATTTCATGTTACTTTAAAATAAAAAAAATTATAATACATTACACATCAACCCCAAATTCCCAACCACCAATTTTCTAAAGCATAACTAAAAGACACTAACACGCCCGGAAGGAATCAGGATATGCCACCCCAAAATATGCCACTTTCAGCATAAGAGTTATTTTGAGCTGAAGGAATTTCGTTTCCTGAAATCTCTTATCTGCCTAAAAGCAGAGCCTCCCCAAAGAGCCCAATTGTCGTCAATCCCCTTTCCAGGAGCAACTCTAATCCTTCTTCTGTGCACCAAGAAGTTGGTACCAAACCTGGGCACACATTGGTACAAACTGTCACATCTCTCATCTATTCTAAGGGGCCATCTAGCTTTCAAAAAAGTCATTGTTTTTTCTATAAGTGCGCTTCTTTCTACCTCCCTCTTCTACAAAGTCATTTGTTCTCCCAGAAGTATTCCCTGCTCCTCTCTACCCTCTATTAGCATGTATATAAGCCCCCAGTTCTAACTGCCTCTTTGAGTCATATTTTTCTGTGACCTCCCACATACTTACTTGAATAAAAATTGGTCTCTTGCTAATCTGTCTTTTGTGAGTTTAATTTGCAGGCCCCAATTAGTAGACATAAATGGTTTCAGAAGGCCGGGCATGGTGGCTTATGCCTGTAATCCACTTTAGCAGGCCAAGGCGGGCAGATCATTTGAGCTCAGGAGTTCAAGACCAACCTGGGAAACATAGCAAAACCCTGTCCCTACAAAAAATATAAAAATTAGGCTGGACGAGTTTGTTCATGCCTGTAATCTCAGCACTTTGGGAAGCTGAGGTGGGTGGATCAGAATATTAGGAGATTGAGACCATCCTGGCTAACTTGGTGAAACCCTGTCTCTACTAAAATACAAAAAACTAGCCAGATGTGGTGGTACACGCTTGTAGTCCCAACTACTCAGGAGGATGAGGCAGGAGAATTGCTTGAACCCAGGAGGTGGAGGTTACAGTGAGTCGAGATCACCCCACTGTACTCCAGCCTGGGTGACAGAGCAAGACTCTGTCCCCCATCCAAAAAAAAAAAAAAGATTAGCTAGGCGCAGTGGTGTGTGACTATAGTCCCAGCTCCTCAGGAGGTTGAGGGGCAGGAGGATTGCTTGAACCTGGGAGGCAGAGGTTGCAGTGAATCAAGATCGTGCCACTGCACTCCAGCCTGGGCGACAGAGCGACACACTCCATCTCAAAGAAAAAAAGAATGTAAAATGTTTAAAACATTAAACACGAGAAAATTAAAACATTGCTTTATGTGCATTAGCATATCTTCCATTGTAATCACTATTTTTATTTTTAACTCCTTATCCATAATTCTCTTCAACTTTTCTGGTACTCATTGCATAGCTCTAGGCAGAACAATGGCTCAAAATGGAAAACCTGGGAAACGTTTTCAAGACAAGCACCTATGCATAGCATAGTATTTCTCACATTGAGCATGAGGCTCTGAAGTCACTCTTAGCAACAGCAACATCCAAAGACTACATGCATGTTCCTCTGGAACCTTTTGGGATCATATCTACTGTACAAACAGGTGAACTCTGTATTGAGAGATACATACATTCTGTGAAGTTTGGGTATTAAAAACAAAAGATGTTTCTGGCAGATACTGGGCAGGCTATACTTGCGCTCAACACAATATCAGGCACAAAGAAAGTATTCATTATTGCCAGGCATGGTGGCTCAAGCCTGTAATCCCAGCACTTTGGGAGGGCTAGGCGGCTGGGTCACCTGAGGTCAGGAGTTGGAGACCAGCTTGGCCAACACAGTGAAAACCTGTCTCTACTAAAAATGCAAAAAATGTAGCTGGGCCTGGTAGCGCGTGCCTGTAATCCCAGATACTTGAGAGCCTGAAGCAGGAGAATTGCTTGAGCCTGGGAGGCAGAGGTTGCAGCGATCAGAGATTGCATAGATTGCACCATTGCACTCCAGCCTGGGCAACACAGAGAGACTCTGTTAAAAAAAAAAAAAAAAGGGAAGTATTCATTATTGTTATTTTACCTTTAGGAATGCTACATTTCAGTGGGGAAGGTAGGCAAATAAACATAAGATGGATAAGATCATTGCAGACTAAGTTTTATTTTATTTATTTATTTAAGTTCTGGGATAATGTGCTGAACATGCAGGTTTGTTACACAGGTATACATGTGCCATGGTGGTTTGCTGCACCCATCAACCCGTCATCTAGGTTTTAAGCCCCGCATGCATAGTATTTGTCCTAATGCCCTGCCTCCCCTTTCCCCCCAGTGTGTGATGTTCCCCTCCCTGTGTCCATGTGTTCTCATTATTCAATTCCCACTTACGAGTGAGAGCATGCTGTGTTTGGTTTTCTGTTCCCGTGTTAGTTTGCTGAGAATGATGGCTTCTAGCTCCATCTATGTCCCTGCAAAGGACATGAACTCATCCTTTTTTATGGATGCACAGACTGATAAGTTTTCTAAAGAGACTGAATACCATGACAGAGAATAATGGATAAGGGACCTTCTCCAGGTATGGTGGTCAGGATGGCTGCCCTGGAGAGGTGACATCTAAATATAATCCTAAGGGATGAGAAATTGGCCATGAGGGGAAACAGGGCAAAGCCTTTCAGACACAGGTAAGAACAAATGTAGAGGCAAAGATGAGAGAGAGATGCTGAGGGGACAGTGACTGGGAAGTGGGGAGTAGGGAAAACTCTGAGATGAGGCAAGAGAGACAGGAAGGGCCAGGTCATAAGGAATATTGGAGATCACAGTACAGAGTTTGGATTCCACTGTAGGTGCAATAAGAACCATTTATGAATTTTAAGTGGAAGTCTGATACGGTTTGGCTCTGTGTCCTCGTGTCGAATTGTAATCCCCAGTGTTGGGGGAGGGACCTGATGGGAGGTGATTGGCTCGTAGGGGTGGTTTCTAATGATTTAGCACCATCCCCCTAGTGTTGCCACATGACTGAGCTCTTACGAGATCTGGTTGTTTAAAAGCATAGAGCATCCCAGCCCGCTTCACTCTCTCTTCCTCCTGCCCCAGTCGTGTAGGACGTGCCAGCTTCCTCTTTCCTTCTGTCACGATTGTAAGTTTCCTGAGGCCTCCCTAGCCACGATTCCTGTACAGCCTGTGGAACTGTGAGCCCATTAAATCTCTTTTCTTATAAATTACCCAGTCTCAGGTAGTTCTTTATAGTAATGTGAGAACAGGAAAAGCCTGAGCAACATAGTGAGACCGTATCTCTATTAAAAAAAAAAAAATTAGCTGGTCTTGGTAGCATGTGCCATTGGTCCCAGCTACTCAGGAGGCTGAGGTAGAAGGATTGTTTGAGCCCAGAAGGTCAAAGCCGTGGTGAGCTCTGATTGCTCCACTGCATTCTAGCTTGGGCGAAAGAATTGAGACCCTGTCTCAAAAACAAACAAACAAACAAACAAACAAACAAACAAAAACCAAAAAGAATTTTAAGTGAAGAGATGGCATGATCTGACTTACGTTTTTTTTTTGAGACAGAGTCTCATTCTGTCATCCAGGCTGGAGTGCAGTGGCATGATCTCGGCTCACTGCTACCTCCATCTCCTGGGTTTGGGCATTTCTCCTGCCTCAGCCTCCTGAGTAGCTGGGATTACAGGCATGCGCCACCATGCCCAACTAATTTTTTTTTTACTTTTGGTAGAGATGGGGTTTCACCATCTTGGCCAGGCTGGTCTCGAACTCCTGAATTTGTGATCCACCTGCCTTGGCCTCCCAAAGTGCTGGGATTACAGACGTGAGCCACTGCACCCAGCCTGACTTATGTTTTTAGATCCCTTTTGTTGAGGAGATTGGAGTAGAGGAGATTTCAAGTGAAAGCCAGGCGACCACTTAATAGTATACTCCATTAACTCAGGAAAGAGATAAAGTGATATTGAAGATGGACAGGAAGAGTCTGAGATGAAGATTATTTTGGAGGAAGAATTAGTGGACCTGGTATTGGGTGAAAGAAATGGCTAAGTCAGGAATGATGCTCAGGTTTTTGGTTTTCATTACTGGGTAGATGGTAATGCCGTCTATATAGAGAGGGAAGAATAGAATAAGAAATTCTTGAAGGTATCTCTAAAACCTGGACATGTGCACACACACATGTAAATGGAGAACTATGTTTCTCATGTCTTTTGGGAGGTATCGTTATTTATAGATGGCAGTGTGGCTGCAACATGTTGAGGTGGTTTTGAGTTTCTAACCCACATGGTACTAGAAAGGGCTGAATTCTGATGATTTGCTTCCACCCCTTATAGCATATGATGACTTTTGCTCTAGTCTCTCTTTAGAGTCCTTGCTGTGATACATGGCTTTTTGTTTATTTAGCCATCGTGGTTGGAAGCATGAGACTTGTGAGCTATTCTGCGCTATAAGCTGAATATCAGAGGGGTCTGATATTATTCCCCATTATGATATCTCTCATCATGACCTCATAGCTACAGTGTGACTCTTATTGCACATTAAACAGGATAGTGAAGGATAGGAATAAATGACCTTTCCGAAGAGATTAAATGCATGACACTTGGGGATGAATGGTCCACTGAGGGTTGTAGACCACTACTGAAGGGTAACAGAATATGCCACCTTAGTATAAGGATTATTTTTAGCTGAAGGCAATTAAGAAGAAACACATATGTATGTATGGTGCATGTGTTAATATACTTTGTTTTTCTCTTGCTAGTCTGTCTTTTGTCAGTCTAATCTACAGGGTCCCGGCTGGAGAATGTAGGAGGGCTCCTTTTCCTCTTCTACACAGAAAGTTTACACAAAAGAGCACTAGCAACAGGGTAGCTATAATGTAGAGGGAATTGAAGAGTGCCTGCCTCACTTACTGGCTGTGCTAGCTTAGCTAGGTCAGTAACTTCACTGACTCTGGTTTTTCCATCTGTGAAATATTTCTGGGGGGCATGGGGGAGCAGAACAAGAATTAAATAAGAGTATAGTATTTGAATATTCTAGGTTGTGTTACAGAGCTAAATAACTCTGAAATTCAGTGGCTTCAATGGCTTGGTACAAACAAAGTTGATTCATGCATGGGCCAATGGGGATTCTCTTTCTGGAGACCCTGGGATCCAGGCTCCATCTTCTTGTGATGTAACCTCAACATGTGGCCTCCAAGATTGTTGAGGAAGCAAAAAGTGGATGAGGACCGCACGGTATCTTTTTGATGTTCAGACCTGGGAGTGGCTTATGTCATTTCCACCCATACCCCACTGGCCAGTATTGAGTCACATGGCCTCAGTAAAACTGCAAGATAAGCTGGAAAAGGTAGTTTCTCAAGTGCAACAGTAAGAGAAAAATAAAATGGGATTTGGTGAAATAATGATACTTTATCAAATGTAGGTAAATGTATTTCATAAAATATTATCTCCAAGTTTCTCTGGTAATACTTTGAAATGACCAGAATGGGAAAAGAAGTTAGTATGCAAAAAGTGTGAATGAACCACAAGATGGATAGCCCTCCTCTGAACAATGAAAAAATAGTTTTTCTTTCTAGAAGGCACAGAAAAAGGCCTGTAGGGTGGAAAGTGGAGGATTGAGGGACTAAGAACTGGAATGAGATAAAATATTGTAGGGGAAGAAAAACTTTTCCTTTACCTTCTTAAGTTAGGTACCTTGAGCCTGTGAATTAAAATGACAAAAGACAGATTAACAGGAGAAAAAGCATACAGATCTTATTTGATGTTAGTATTTTTACATGGCACAGGGGGCCTCATAGAAAAGAAGTGAAAACTCCAAAGAAGTGGTTAGACTCCAGGGCTTATGTACTATCTTAGTGAAGGGTGAAACGTTGCATGGAAGTCACTAGAAAAGAAAGAGGTTTGAGCTTCTGGGGCAGTAAATTGTGGGAATGTGACAAGGAAATGTCTGGGGGAAACTAATGGAAGATAAGCTTTGCGCAGAATCACTTTGGCAGCAACTTTTCATCTCTGGTGATAAGAATGTTCTCTTCTTCCTAGTATTGGGAAGGTTCTTTTCTCACAGGAAATTTATGTTCTGGTTTTAGGCAGAAAGAAGGAGGGCAAAGCGTACCTGTTTCTCGATTGCCTTCCATTCAAAATAATCAATATGACAAAGTGATGTGTTTTGGGATGGCATGTTCTGATCCCCTTCAGTGTCTTAGTTGGTAAGACACAACTGTGATGAAAGGCTGGAGAAGAAAGTTTCGTGTCTGAACTAAAAGCAAACACGATTTTTAAGAGCCAACAATTTTGCAGCCAGCAGAAAGGTAACGTTTACAACATTCATCTGAAGGCAGGAAGTTCTAAATGAAGATTTTTTTCTTTTTCTTTTTTTTCAAATAGAAAGAACTATTGCTGGGAAGCCTTTCCAAGTTAAACGTTAAGGATGGAAAGGGGCAATAAATGGAGATTTGCAGGGTGCCTTCTGCAAGTTAGAAAAAGGAAACAGTGTAAACAGTGTGTTCTCTTCTGTGATTTGAAGACATGGAGTAAGTACTGTGGGCCCAAGGCTCTTCAGTGGGATGTGTCACCTTTCAAGATAGAATCATCTTGGCAACATGTCTTTAGGAAGGAAGAATCAGGGTCCTTGAAGGCTCCTTCTTAACCTTCCTGAGCTTCTCTCTGACCACCACCTTGCTCACCTTGCTGCAGCCACACTGCGCATTTGCCATTCCTTGACGATTCCAGCTATGCTCCTGCCTGCTGCCATCCATGCTAGCTCTCCCTCAATCTGGAAAGCTCTTGGGTAAGATGTCCATTCTGCTAACCTCCTCAGCTCCTCCAGTGCTGCCTACTCTAATTACTACTTGTCCACTCTAACACATTTGGAGAGCTGGAAATGGGTGATGTCTTTCCCAACCCATTATAACGGTCACAGCTGACACTCCTGTAACAAAAGACAGATTAACAAATATAACATGTTTATTTTTATCAAAATCAAAGTTTTATACGACACAGGAACCTTCAGAAATGAAAACCAAGGACCCAGGGAGAACTGTCTGTGTTTCTGCTTAGGTTTGATGAAGAATGGACATCCACCTGGAAATGTAATTGCACAAAGGAGTGTGACCATTGGTTATAAACTGAGGGCAGGGCAGCAAGGCCTGTCTGTTTGAGTTCTTCCTGACCTCTTTGTGTAGCATTCCTTCTCCCTGGGAATGGAGCAGTACCCCTCTGGAGTGAGGGCATTAAGGGAGAAGGGAGAGAGTGACCTTTCTAGGTTTTGTGACTTGCTTTTGGGGAAAAAGGTTCTAGTTTCTATGACCCCACCCTTGGGGAAGAGAAATAATCTGGATTCGATGACTTGCTTTGGGAGGATAAAGACAGGCAGGGGATGGGAGGACAGGAGAAGGTCAGAGAATCCTTGCTTTGGAGGCCTTCCAGTTTTTTGGTTCAAAGTACTCAGCCCTCCAAAGCAACATACTTTTGTAACTGCCCAGTGGGTTCACCTTGCCCACTACCTAGACAGAGCTGATTTATCAAGACACAGGAATTGCCATAGAGAAAGAGTAATTCACCCAGAGCCGACTGTGCAGGAGACTGGAGTTTTGTTATTATTCAAATCAGTTTCCCTGAGCATCCTGGGATTGGAGTTTTTAAGGATAATTTGGTGGGTGGGGGGCCAGTGAGTCGGGAGTGCTGATTGGTTGGGTCAGAGGTGAAATCACAGGGAGTGGAAGCTGTCTTCTTGTGCTGAGTCAGTTCCTGGGTGGGGGCCACAAGACCAGATGAGCCAGTTTATGGACCTGAGTGACGCCCACTGATCCATCCTGTGCAGGGTCTGCACAATATTTCAACCACTGATCTTTGGTTTTACAATAGCGATGGTGTCTCCAGGAGCAATTTGGGGAGGGTTAGAATCTGGTAGCCTCCTGCTGCATGACTCCTAAACCATAATTTCTCATCTTTTGCCTAATTTGTTATATCTACCAAGGCAGGCCAGTCCCTAGGCAAGAAGGGGGTTTGTTTTGGGAAAGGGTTGTTATCATCTTCGTTTTAAATTACAAACGAATTTCCAGCTGGGCAAGGTGGCTCACGCCTGTAATCCCAGCACTTTGGGAGGCCAAGGCAGGGGCACCACTTGAGGTCAGGAGTTTGAGACCAGCCTGACTAACATAGTGAAAACTCACCTCTACCGAAAATATAAAAATTAGCCGGGCATAGTGGCACATGCCTGTAATCTCAGATATTTGAGAGGCTGAGGCAGAAGAATTGCTTACCCAGGAGGCAGAGGTTGCAGTGAGCCAAGATCACACCACTGTACTCCAGCCTGGGCAACGGAGTCAGACTCCGTCTCAAAATAAATAAACAAAATAAAATAAAGTAACTAATTTCCTCCCAAAGTTAGTTAGGCCTATGGTCAGAAATGAACAAGGACAGGTTGGAGCAAGCAAGATGGAGTTGCTTAGGTCAGCTCTCTTTCACTGTCGCAGCTATAGTTTTGCACTGGTGGTTTTACTTTGGGGTATTGTTTTCTGAGCTCCAACAATTCAAGCATACTATGTAGTTTACTTTTTATAATGTTTACTATTTACCTTCCCCCATTGGAATTCAAGCTCCATAAGGGCAGTGATTCTTTAGTTTTGTTTTTTTTCCACTTATGTATCCCAAGCACTTAGTAGACATACAAAGTATTCATTGAATGGAATCAAGCACACAAATTACTAACTAGCTGTTTAAGGGTTAAGTGGCACAGAGGTTTGTTTTCCCCTAAAGCTGCTGTGAACAGAGTTCTTGTGGCGCCAGGAAACCAAGATGGGTGGGGGGGGGGGCGCGGGAGAATAGAATGAACATTTAAAGGGTCTTTTTGTATTGCTGATTTTCTATTTCAAGTTCTGACCAATGGTGTTAACATTATTTAAACCCTGCTTTTTAGTTTCGAAAGTAATTTCTTCCAGTTGTTTTTCTTCCCTTTTAAAACAACTGAGCTCTGTAAAAAGCATAAGCTTCAGTTTCAGTTTAGGAGAAAAGCCTTTAGGTAGAGAGAAAATAGAAACCAGCACCTCCATTTGATCTTTCCTGCTCGGCCTGTTTGAAGAGCTGCTGTGTTTGGACAATGGTGCGTAATGAGATCATTTCTGTTAGTGTTTGTGAAGGACTTAACTTCGCTGTGTTTTCCTGCAGGGTTAAAGAACCTGGACACTTTAGAGTGTGTTTTAAAAATTAAATACAGAGTTTCAGTTGCTTTGTGGCGGTTTAAAAGGGACAGCAAAAAAAGGCCATTGAGGTAATTTTAGAGCTAAACCTGAACAGCTATGAATACTTGTGAAAACATAAATCCGTATTAAAAGAGTTAACATTTTATACGTAAACAGTATTTTGACGGTTTTGTTGTGGTTGAGGACGGTGGTTATTTTGAACTGTTACCTGTCCTCTAGAAGCACTATTTTCTTTGAATGAATGCCCTAATGTTCACCTTTACCACGTAGTCCAGGCATTTAGTGTGAAATTTGCATTTGTTTAGCAACTCTTCACTTCCTCAGCATAAAAAAGAATGCTTTTATCCTCTAAGTTAAGTGTGGTTTACATTTTTGCATCCTTCAGGTGCATTCCAGAAGATCTGGGGGATACTGACTAAGAGATTTGAGTTAAGGGTCTGGTGCCTCAGGCTCTAAGTCCTTCCATAGCCTGTTTTTTCTGTTTTGGACATAGCACACCGACATGCCCCGTTTAGCCGTGTAAGTTCTACTCTGTATTGGGCATTATCTCAAAATTAATTGTATCACAAGGCCCTAGTCATCAATTTTAGTATATTCAAGCTCTGTGATGGTAGTGGGACATTTATTTATAATTTTGTTTCAACTTGTAATTCTTTATCCAATAACATCGGTCGATTAGCCCCCTGCTGCTGCTTGATTAGAATGTCAGCTGTAATAAATGGCTCCTCCGCTACATAATTACTTTGTCACAACAGTCAGAATTTTAGTGAGCAAATTGGTAAAAATGAGAATGAGATTCGACATCAGAGGCTGAGCCTGATTATGTCACCCACAGCTTAGGGTAGAATCACTCCCTTCTTCAACAATGTTAGTGGGACTCTCATAAAGTATTCCATAACCTTATGAACAGCAACCTTAAGCGTTTTTCCTTGAGGTGAGGGATCTGGAATTTGCCATTTGTGATGGTAGCAGTTACTCTGCATTCTCAATCTAATCAGATAAATTGTGCTGATTGCCAGAAACAGATCCCTTACACAGAAGTCTCAGAGCAGTACTTGAACCAACCTGCCTGTCATGCTAGAGGATTATTTCTGACTCTGCTCCGTCTTTCTTTGAGGAGCTCACTCCTGTGCAAATAGGAGCTGCATTTTGCATTTGCGTTCTCAGAGGTAAGAGAGATCCGTACTTTGCTGGGTGGCTGAGAGGCCTGGCGTGCGAGGCGGCTCATGACTCCCTTGACAGAAAATTGTCAGTACATGCTGGGAGAATTGTAAACAGGATAACAGAAGGAAAGAGAAAACAAAGCAAAGTCAGACTGAGGAAGGAGACCCCCTTTTTCGAGCCTGTGCTTGGAGAAAAGGAGGAAGTAAAAGTTAAAGGTCAGCCAGATGAGGGCAGTGGAAGGACCGGTTAGCGCCGCCGACCAGGTTTAGAGGTTAAAGATTAAACTCCCTACTCCTAACCACAGTCCTATCTATAGATCACGGACATGGGATGGAGGAATCTTCCCCGGAAGGCGTTGTTTTTGCTCAACTGCTCAGACCCCTACCTAGTCACGTCCCCCAAGCCTGCCTAATCGATCAGGATCGTCTCTTGTGCGCACGTCTTAGATCGTAAGCCTTTAAAAGGGCCAGGATTTTCTTTTTTAGATGGAGTTTTGCTCGTTGCCCAGGCTGAAGTACAATGGCACGATCTCGGCTCACCGCAACATCCGCCTCCTGCCTTTAAGTGATTCTCAGCCTCCTGAGTAGCTGGGATTACAGGCATGCGTCACCACGCCCGGCTAATTTTGTATTTTTTATTTTATTTTATTTATTTATTTATTTATTTTATTTTATTTATTTATTTTTGAGACGGAGTTTCGCTCTTGTTACCCAGGCTGGAGTGCAATGGCGCGATCTCGGCTCACCGCAACCTCCGCCTCCTGGGTTCAAGCAATTCTCCTGCCTCAGCCTCCTGAGTAGCTGGGACTACAGGCACGTGCCACCATGCCCAGCTAATTTTTGTATTTTTAGTAGAGACGGGGTTTCACCATGTTGACCAG
>PVKV010002210.1:135907-176372 GCA_004027835.1 Alouatta palliata | reverse complement strand
CTTCTGCCTGGGGACCCAGGCTTTCTCATATATCTTCTGAGATTTAGGTGGAGAAAACTGCTCAGCCCCCATCATGAACAGATTCTCCAATATTCTCTTCACCTATAGCCACAAGGGAGAAGAAAGTGTAACCAGATTAGCTGCAGGTTATTGCCCTCCCCAAGCCCAAAGAATGGGAAAGGGGACCTCAGTGTCACCGTGAGTGTTGCAGCTCAGATAGAACGTACAGACTCAAACAGTGTGTGGTAGTGCAGTTTATTAGGCAGAGCAAAAGGACAGCTTCAGAAGGGGACTTGGAGGGGGTGCCTCTACAGGCTGGGGCAGCTTGAGTTTTTACCCCCGAATTATTCCCTCTATTATTGTTCTCATCCAATGAGAGGGGTTTTTTTCAAACTTCCTCTGGATTAATTGATCTTTGAATCCTTTACCGGATTGGCTACTGTTTTAAAGCACTGAGTCATGGAGCCTGTGCCCCCAGGGACCAGGGGCAGGAATCCTGCCCTTAAACAAAGCCCCCAAGAGCCAGAGGCAGGAAAACTGGAAACAAAAGCCCCTAGCCGGCCAGAGGTGTTCCTCTAACACTGTCCCTCAGTATGACAGACATTCTGGGTTCTCTATGAAAAATAAGCCAAAAGCTGATGGACCACAGGGATGTTCTGGTAAAAATAATCCCCAAGGTATTCAGTGGGAATTCTGATAATGTCCTATGAAGTGTCAGCACTCAGAGACAATAAGCCCCCAAAGTTCTAGTTATTTCTCTGCCATTGGGGTATGATTACATTAATCAATGGCCTCAGGCCTCTTTCTGAAAGACTAGGAGGAAGATTTTCATTACACACCTCAGGTATGTAATTTTCATTACACACCACAGGGGCCTTTTTATCCCCCTTTCCCTTAGCCAAAAGTCCCTGAGCATGTGAATCACTCAGTAAAGGCCATGGCTTTTATATACTGGTAAATCGAGGCAGACTGATTTTACCAAAATGAGTCTACTGCTTTTAGAATATATTCTCACACACTCTCCAGGTTTCTACTTGGCATACATTAGTCTAAAAATAAAAACAAACAAACAAACAAACAAAAAACAGCAGCTATTATTCTTTTAGACTACATCTTCTTCTCATGGGGTAGACTTTGCACTTGTTCCCTGAGGTATGCATAGACTTGAACTCCAGTTACAGGTCAGTTGGCAATGAGCGGTGTCATGGATGAGCTATGACATGAAACTGACATCTCACTTGTAAGGCAGCCAGCATGGGTAAGGTCATTTAAGCTATTTAAGAAATGAAAGAACAACTTAGCAGAGAGGGAGGAGGGAAACTCAGCAGTGTTGGAAAGTTGAGGCACTTGTGTTCATCTGAAATTCCAAAACGTCCATCTTCTAATTCCTGGGATTTTACTCTTTTCCATTTGATGTCCTAACTTTCCTATAAAAGATCTAGCAAATTACGAATTAAACCTATACAGTAATTCAGCAAACTGCAAGATTAATTTTACATCTGAGATGGAATCTATCAGCTCTGGAGTTCAAAGAGATAAGAGATCCTTTCAGTACAACAACGGAGGCTTTCTAGACCTCTGATTACACCATGAATTTAAAATCTTGACCTTGCAATCTTCGTGTACAGACAGAAGCATCTTGTAGGAGTTTTAAGGCATTGCCTAAACAATAACCTTTAAGGACGGCACTGACATGCCATAGCCAATACCAACACTTGCGGGGAGAAGGAGGGATCTAACTGTGATGTGACAGTGCTGGAAGGTAACTATGACCTTATGGGGTTTGGGGCTATTATACTCCATGCTAGAGACAGAAATGCAGACTCTGAAAAGTTTACTACCCAGTCGATAGAAAGGAGCAGAGCCAGGTTTCATCACAAGCACAGCTGGCTCCAGTGCGCACGTTTTTTACACTACAGCGTCAACCTTACTTCATAGCTGAGAGCCTAGAAATTGGGCAGAATATGTGAAAACACCCAAGAGCAAGAGTGACCTATTCTGTCCGAAAGAAAGAGTAAAAAAACGGCCAAAACCAATCTTAGGAGAATGATGTTCTCTGAAACCCAGCCATCTCCACGTGCAGGAGGAAACAGCGTGGGTAATCGGTAATCGCAGTTCAATTGCCAAATGTTTCTACTTGGAAGCAATTTCCCTGAAACAAACATACAAGACAGAAACAGTAACTTAAAAAAAATATAGTACTAGTCAAAGGAAGATGATGTATTTAATTTTCAAAGAAAGGAGTTTAATACAAAAACATGGATGGGTGTTCTTTCATTTATGTCACCTGAATCTCATTTCGTCACACTCAGGAGCATGTCATCTAGATAGCTGTTTTTGTCAAAACTCCAACTTTATATTATAAAGAAAAATTATATTTTACATCCTAGAAATTGCTCAATAGAAAAACTTTTAGAAATAGACAAGCCCACGAATATTTCTGATAATCATGACTCGTTCAACATGTATATGTGTTGGACGTCTATCTTCTAGCCGACATGGCTTTCCCTTCAGAGCTCTACCTTATCAAAGCTATTCTTAAATTCTTCTTCATCACATTCGAGAAAAACCTCTAAGCATCTATTCATCTCCTTTAACAGCTACGTTTAGCATTTGATAATCTCTTTTTTAATGAGAACATTGTGCCTTAGACCAAGAGCAAACTACAGGCAATTGCAGAAACAACCAGCTGGAAGTGTAGAGAAGGGCAGAACTGCACCTATGGGATAGGAGGAAGGAAATAAACAAACATATGAAGCCATAAATAAAAAAGGTTTTCTATATATAGAGGAAAGTATTTAGAGAAAGAAGAGAGGATAATTAACCCAGGATAGAAAGAGATCAAGCAGATTTTCTGAAACTTGGGCTCATCCATCACATATTCTCCTGAAGAACATTAGATTTTCTAGAGCACAATTTGAAAACTTTGGACTTAGCTGAGATCACAAGGGCTCTTCTACATGTGTGATTTCAAGAGTAGAGAATAATCCTTTCCATTCCAAACCTATGACATTTTTTTACATGTTGAAATTTCATTAGTATGATATTGTTAGAAAAGTGTGCAGATTAAATCTCATGTGAAAAGTATTGTTGTGTTACTGTATGTCATTGAGGAAATAATTTTATGCTGGTCCCTTGTCTTACCATTCTCACAGCACTGCAGAGAATCTCATATATGCCAGGGAGTGTAATGCAGACCCAAAACTGTATTTTTACAACAAGACACTCTGTTCACAAACCACAGAGCCACAGAGGCCAATGTAAGGTCCTCCACCTAGTGACCTAGGGCTTTTAGTGACCCAGGGCTTTTAGTGACCCTGAGATAGGAGTTTGGTCTCAACTCCAGAGGCCTGGGTTGGACTCAGGCTACACTGAAAACTATGTGAAACAGGGAAGAGTCAAAAGCACCTCTCCATTCTCTATAAGACACACCTATCAGTGCTATGTAGGTTTACCATTGCCATGGCAACACCTGGAAATTACCACCTCTTTCCATGGCAACAACTCAGTGCTCTAGAAGTAATCACTCTTTTTCTTAACATTTCTGCATAATCTTCCCCTTAACTTGCATGTAATTAAAAGCAGGTATAATTATGACTGCAGAACTGCCCCTGAGCTGCCACTCTGGGCACACTGCCTATGGGGTAGCCCTGCTCCACAGGAGCGATGCCTCTGCTGCTGCTGCTGTACACTGCTTTGTAGTAGGTTGGAAAGGTGGGAAAGCCAAAAGGAATCCTAGAGTTCATTAGACTCTAACAGACAAGTCCAAGTCTTCATCATCCACTTAACGCCCTCAGAACAATTCACAATCATTACCAAACTACGGCTCCAGATCCTTTTACAGCTTCATACAGGTATACTTCATATGAATGTCCACCAGTATTTCAAATTCAGTCTGATCATAACTGATCCACTACCTTCTCACCAAAAACTCTACATTCTCTGTCTCCACTACAAATAGTAACCTTGCCACCTACTCAGTTTTCTAACCTAGGAAATTCAGCAAATCTTCACTCCTTCCTCTTTTAAGTCTGATCAACTCTGCCTTCAACATCCTTAGCCTTTGCTCTTACCCTCTCTCATTTCAGCTATTGCAATAACCATGGAACCAAGTGATCTCCCCAAACTGTTCTCTGCCTTCTCAGTCCCTCTCACAGTAGCTCAAAGGCATCTTTCTAAAACACAAATCTGATTACACACCTCTCTGGAAGCAAACCTTTGGTAGGTTTTTATTTACCTCATAATGAAGACCACTTCCTGAGCGTGTCTTGAGAGTCTTTACAAGTTGGTATCAACCTGCATTTCCAGCGTCTTCCCTATAGCACCAATACCACATGCTTTGTGTTTCACTGCACAAAACTTTGTTTTATTCCTCTCATGTATCTATGTTTTTCCATGTGTTGTAACATATGTCTGAAATGATCTTCTCTTGTTCTTTATGTGGCAAATACCTGCGTAACTTTTGCAAGATCTGGCTCTTATATCACTTTCCCTAAAAAACATTCCCTCCTCCCCTAAGCTACTAGTTGCTCCTTTCTCTCTACTGTCATCATGCTATCTGTCTGCCTCTCCTGGGTTGAATTGTGTCCCCCAAAATGTATGTTCAAGTCTAATATGATTTGGCTGTGTCCCCATCCAAATCTCATCTTGTAGTTCCCATAATCCCCACATGTCATAGGAGGAACCTGGTGATTGGTAATTTAATGAGTTCTCACAAGATCTGATGGTTTTCTAAGGGGTTTTTCCCCCTTTTGCTCTTGGCACTTCTTCTTGCTGCCACCATGTGAAAAAGGACATGTTTGCATCCCCTTCTGCCATGATTGTAAGTTTCCTGAGGCCTCCCCAGCCATGCTGAACGGTGAGTAAATTAAACCTCTTTTCTTTATAAGTTTCCCAGTCTCAAGTATGTCTTTATTAGCAGCATGAGAACGGATTAATACAAAGTCCATACCTGCAAATGTGCCCATATTTGGAACTAGGGTCTTTGCATTGTGAAGAGTTGAAATAAGGATTAGGTTGAGCTCTAATTCCATAACTAGTTTCCTAAGAAGAAGGAAATTTGGATACGGACACACATGGGTGGAATGCCATGTGAGACAGAGAGTGTGTGCACTAAGATAAGCAAATTCTTCATGTTTTCGTCTAGGAGATCCAGACTTCGAATATTCTCATTAGCGAAACTATCACCCCAGAGGATGTAACCCTTACCCTTATTTTTCACTCTGCACAACAGCTAACCAACACTGTGAGGCAAAGGAAAGGGCACAGATATTACCTTTGCTATTTTGATAACCCAGATGACTTCAAACCTGGGTTTGAATAAATGCCCTTGTGACATTTATTTTATCATTTAGTTCAGTAAGAAAAATTCATAACTCTAAAATGCCCTTTATAACACAACATCAGCTCGCAGGCACCCACAGAAAAATAGAATTTCAGTTACAATTGACATGTACTTTGCTAGATTTGCCCTTCTCCTCATCATTCCATTTTCCCTTGAGAAACAGAAAGCACAAAACTAAAGGTTCAGGCTGAAAACCACAGGAAAGAGAAATCTTTAGACAGAAAAGAAGAATGCCTCCAATTTTAGTTCCTGAAAGGCATAAGATTTTTCTGAAGTTAAACAGCATTGGACTTGCCAATTTAAGATTTTTTTATGTTGAGACATTAATCTCCATAAATGTGCACCATTGATGTATGGGATTTCCTCTTCATTCATCCTTTTGTAAACAAGCTTTTGTGGGAGAAAAAGATCTCCTGAAAAATCATCCTGTGACTAATCCGCTACTGAGGGAATAACCTTGAGAATCAAATTTCAAAATCCCTTCACAGGAGGTGTGGCTGATGGACAGTATTACTTGAGTTTTTTGGAAATGATTTTCACTGAAATGGTTGCCAAGGACTTGTCCCTTGTTTGCACTGAATTATTATACTACATT
Organism: Alouatta palliata; assembly: GCA_004027835.1. Classification (NCBI taxonomy): domain Eukaryota; kingdom Metazoa; phylum Chordata; class Mammalia; order Primates; family Atelidae; genus Alouatta; species Alouatta palliata. The sequence goes on along the minus strand of PVKV010002210.1, from coordinate 170,433 downwards.
GTGGGCATTTTTTTAGATTTTCATTTCTTCAGAGAAAAAGAGTGATTAGGAAAAAGGTGAATCATAACAAAGAACAAATATAGATTTTCAAAGTTTGTTTTTCATACGTTTTGAGCCATTCATGACCTAGGTATTTCCTAATTTAATTCTTGCCTTTTCTAAGTATACTCTCCCATTAGAAATGGCACTGTGTTAGAAACAGTCTCTGTTTATCAAGATTCCCAAACTGAGACACACAACAATGATTAAATAGAGAATTTCCTCTCAATGATGAAAAGAGAAGCAGAAAAATATACAAAATCTCAACCTAAATTATTCAAAAGCTTCCTGTAGCCACAGAATATTGAATTTCAAGTCATAGAACAAATGCCTGGAAAGAGCAATTAAGGCAAGTCTACAAAAACCCAACTGGTATACTCAGAAGACGGGCCACAAGAGCATTGCCTTGTGGTTTTGATTTGCATTTCTCGAATCATCAGTGATGTTGAGCATTTTTTCATATGTTTGTTGACCATTTGTATTTTGACTATTATCTATTGAAGTCCTTAGCCCATTTTTTGATGGGATTGTTTGCTTTTTTCTTGCTGATTTGTTTGAGTGTGTTGTAGATTCTGGATATTTGTCCCTTGTCAGATGTATAGATTGTGAAGATTTTCTTTCACTCTGTGGGTTGTTTGTTTACTCTGCTGGCTGTTCCCTCATTCTGTGATATTTAAAATCATGTTTTCATGTTTCCCCTTCCCCCAAAACAATAATTCCACTGGAATTTTGCTTGGAATGGCGTTCCACTTATCAATTAATTTGGAAGAAATGAGCATATTTACTGTCTCTCATTGAAGCAGTGCTCTTTTTTTTTTTAACAGTTCTTATGAAAGTTAATCCTAAGTATTTATATTTATATTACTTCTTGAAGAGGATCAATTTTTAAATTTTGCTTTCTGATTGGTTTTAGCAGATTTAAATGAATACAATTGATTTTTATATTTTCATTTTATATGTAAGTAGCTTACAGATATTTCTGTTAGTCCTGTGAGATTTTCAGTTGAGTCCCTTGGGTTTTCTACATAGATTATTTTACTCTCTATGGATAATGAAATCCCCTTGTCTTAATAGCTGTACTGCTTACTACAGCCCTAACTCATTGAAATTCTCCCTGTTTATGTTTTAGTGAGTCTACACTTTCCATCTAGTCTGTTTCTCTCTTGTTAATCCTTATACTCTATCCTTTAACCAGGTGAATTTTAGGCATATTCTAGACTTACTGTTGTGAGTCCCTCGATTTCCATGGTGAATATTTTCCGGAAGTTTTGACATATTGATAGGTGGGTGTCCTACCACTTTCCCAAGCCAAACACATTGGTTATAAATTTCCTTTTCCAATTATCTTTGTTATGTTTGTTGATGACATAATTTCATTTTTTCTCTTAGACCAGATCCATTACTATTATACTCAACTACTCATTCTTCATCTACTCTGTCCAGCCTCACATAACACCTGGATATTTATTCATTGAACATCTCTCTCAGATTTTTCATTCCCTTTATCCTCTTAAGGTTATGAGTCTAGTGGAGACTTCAGTGGGGCCTGGGCTGTCTCTCCTCCTACTTAAAACATCACTTTCAACCTGCTGCTCTCCTGCTGAAGGTCTACAATAGGTCTCTGCTTTCTCTAACATCAATTCCAAAGTCCCCTACCTATAAGGCCTTCTGCAGTCTGTGTAAAATATGCAAATAATACCTGCCTTACAGGTTTGCATGAGAGTAATGAAGCAACTTGCAAGAAGACTCCTTCACTAAATGCTTCTTTTTTTAACTTTCATTTTAAGATCAGGGTACAAGTGCAGGTTTGTTACATAGGTAAACTTGTGTCATGGGGATTTTTTATAGAGATTATTCCTCACCCAGATATTAAGCAAGCATAGTACTCAGTTATTTTTCTTGATGCTTTCTCTCCTCCCATCCTCCACCCTTCAGAAGGTCCCAGTGTGTATCATACTCCTCTATGTGTCCATGTATTCTCATCATTTAGCTCCCACTTATAAGTGAGGACATGCAGTATTTCATTTTCTGTTCATGTGTTAGTTTGCTAAGGATAATGGTCTCCAGCTCCATGCCTGTTGCTGCAAAGGACATGATCTTGCTTTTTTTTTATGGTTGCATAGTGTTCCATGGTGTTTATGTACCACATTTTCTTTATCCAGTCCATCATTGATGGGCATTTGGGATAATTCTGTGTTTTTGCTATTGTGAATAGTGCAGCAATGAACATACATGTGCATGTGTCTTCATAATAGAATGATTTCTATTCCTTTGGGTGTATACCCAGTAATGGGATTGCTAGGTCAAATGGTATTTCTGTCTTTAGGTCGTTGAGGAATCACTACACTGTCTTCCACAATGGCTGAACTAACTTAGACTCACACCAGCAGTGTGTAAGTTTTCCTTTTTCTCCATAAACATGCAAGCAGCTGTTACATTTTGACTTTTTACTAATACTTATTCTGACAGCTGTGAGATGGTATTTCACTGTGGTTTTGATTTGCATTTCTCTAATGATCAGTGATGTTGAGGTTTTTTTAATGATTGTTGGTCACATGTATGTCTTCTTTTGAAAAGTGTCTGTTTCTTAAAAAAAAAGAATTCATTCTACCTTTTCTGTCACTGATCCCTCACATTACAATTTCCATGACTTTGCTTATTTAATCCTTCTCTACTGGCTGCTGACCATCACCAGCTGCCAAGAGTCTCTTGCCCTTTTCTGAACACACACTAAAAGACCCTTTATTCTTTAAGGCCACTTTCTTCTTGAGCATTCCTAAAGTCGCTGTAGCCCACATGGACTTTTATTAATTGCAATTTTCATTAAACCACCAATGTATTTTTTTTCAAATTATTTCATGTTTTCATTTTGTTTTCTTGGCCATTTCAGGCATAGTATGTTCTCACTAGGTTATATTCACTACTATCATTATAGTTATTATTGAAGAGCATTTCTTATGCTTCTTTTGCATTCTTTTATCACTCATAGTACCTGAGTGCAACAAATAATAATGGGCTAATATCTCAATTTTATTAATTCATTTTTTACTTCTCTTTGTTAAATGGTGAAAATTTAAGTGCTATACCAAACTTTTTAACCTTAATTTGCTTTCATAATAATAATCAATGGCAATTTATTGATCATTTACTATGCCATGAATGTAATATGCATGCACACATATAAAACTCTTTCAGTATATAAATTGATGTTATTATTTCCATTTAATAAGTGAGAAAACTGAGCAGCAGAGATGCAAGATAATTACTTGAGACCACAAAGCTAATTAATGTTAGAGCTGAGACCAAGAACTGTCTCCAAAGCTATTGGCCTTGATACTCTCCTATTCTGCTTTAATACAATAATTTACAGGTATAACCCAAGTTTATTTTATAACAGTGTTCAACAGAACAACGTAAGCTTTTAAAACAGATATGGAATGGCTTCTGCATGAATCCTGCTAAGATGTAAACTTTTTAAAGACAGAAAAAGGCACTGTATTATTATAAGATAGAGTAGAAAGGTTATGTGACATGATTTGATCAATTCGTAAGAGTTAATTTATATTTATCAGATTCATTATTAAATCCATTTGTCTGCCACTGTGAGGAATTTGATGAATAGTAGTTATTTTTATAAAAGTACTTCCCTCTTCCTCCGTTCTTGGCACCATCCTTGTTGACAGCACTCTTCCCTTACTGCGTCTCTTCCCATTAGTCACCCACCACCATTATACCTTGCCTTGGGATTGACTTTTACTCTTGATATGAATGTGCTCATTTCTACCTCTCTGCACAAAGGGAAAATTATTTCCTAATAAGAGAAGAGACTTCTTTGCATTCTTCATTTCAAATTCCGAAGCCAAGACTAATTGAGCCAGTGTCCCAACTCAACTTCTGAAGGGGAAAGCACAGTCTCTGAGGCCCATCTTGTGCGCAGGAAGTATAAGGGAGAAAAAATATTTTTTGCCTCCACCCTCATGAGTTCTTGGTTGAAACAAACCCCTATAACAAAAGACAAATTAACAAAAGAAAAGCAAACAGAAATTTACTAACCCATTTATTTAATATATACATGGAGAGTCCCAGGGAATAAATACTTCTCAAAAAAAAGTAGCCTTGAATTTCAGCTTATATAGCATCTTCAGGAAAAAAAAAATACTTATAAATTTTTGAAGAGGTCACACCACAAAGGAAAGAACTTTGAGTCTCTAGTGGCAGCAATGTGTGCAAAGACAAATAAACTATACCTGGTTGTAGGCAGGAGTAGAAGGATACCTGTTGCCTTTGTAAATTTATGTTCTGTTAAAAAAAATAAAATAAAGGGAGAGCAGAGAGCTTTCCTGCATCTGCTTCTTTATTACCTTCAGCTCAAAACAATCCTTATGCCACAAGGGTCTATTTTGGAGTGGCATATTCTGATATACCATGCCACCAAGGGTTTTGACTCACTTAAGAAATACTTTCTGATGGCCTACTCATTCCAAGCACTCTGCTAGGGGCCAGTGATGCAAAAACTGAGTAAACATACTTCTCCTCTCAAGAAACTTCTCTGCTGAATAGTCTTTGACATGCAGACCAGAGAAGAAGATAGAATATGTTTCGAATTTTTTACTTATTTTATGTTGTATTTTGTTTCTGTGAATTTTGCATGTTTTCAATCTTTTGACTCTTGAAAGCAAAGATGCTGATTGTGAATTCACTCTGTAGTATTTGTACAGTGTCCAAAAGCAGAAAGGAAATAATTAAAATTTTTCAAAGTGGTTGATAATTTCATCTTAAAAATATGCATAAATGCATGCATGCATACATACATACAATATAATACACACACCAAACACAAAGTATTTTATTTTAGTTTAGTTTAGTTTTAGTTTTTGAGATGAGATCTCACTCTGTCACCCAGACTGGATTGCAGTGGCATGATCCCAACTCACTGCAACAACCTCCACCTCCCGAGTTCAGTGATTCTCCTGCCTCAGCCTCCCCAGTAGCTGGGATTACAGGCACATGCCACCATGCCCAGCTAACTTTTGCATTTTTAGTAGAGACAGGGTTTCACCATGTTGGCCAGGATAGTCTCAAATTTCTGACCTCAGGCGATCTGCCTGCCTCAGCCTCCCAAAGTACTGGCTTGAGCTACCGCAGCTGGCCACAAAGTACTTTATTGTAAACTGAAGAAAAAAAGAATAAAGCAAATAATGATTCCTGAAAAATAAAAGGACAACATATGGAAAAATACTAAATACACAAATGCAAGTTATATCTGAATCATTTCCATCTACTCTAACCTATATTATCTTTTCTCCCCTATTCCAAATTATATTTTATATTTAGTTTTTGAAATTGAAAAATTTTTCAAACTGAAACCTTCTAATTCACTTGCATTTAAGTCATCAAAATATTGTTCTGTAAAATCTTTCTGATGTCTAGAATTATTTTGTAAAAAAATGTTTTTAAAACTTCACATTTCCTGTCCCTAGAGAAAGAATGACAACCTTTCAAGTTTCAAGGTTCAAGTTTCATCTGAAGTTGAGAATTTGAAGTTTAGAAATTGTCTCACCTTGGACAAAACTTATTATTTGTTCCTCAGTGGAATCAACAGAATATTTGAATATTCACCTGAGGATAGTTTTTAAGACTGATCACACTGGGAAGGAAACTCCTTTTCTGTCTTGCAAGATGGTTCGTGATCTCCATTATGGCGTTCAGTTTTATTGTCTCTCCTTTGCACTTGTGGCACGTGGTTCTCTCCACTATGCCAATAGCTCCGTGGTGATTCCAAGTAAGAAAAGAAAGTAGGGGAGGAAGCCTGTGTCCTTTGGAGCCCCTGTAAGATGACCACAAAGCCTTGCGAATCTGCTTTTCTGTCTTTCCCAGTCCAGCACACGCAGTACTATGAAGCAGGTGCACAAAATAATTTAACTAAGGACCAGCACGTCTCTGAAAAGCAAAATCACACAGAGCTAGGGTAAAAGAGGATAAAAACTTTAGCTAACTTAGTACTTTCTTTATAGCATGCAGGATTCAAGAGGAGGTATCTCATGTAGCTGTTCTCTCTCTTCCCAAGCCCTCTCTTTCCCCTATTTCCCTTTAATTTCCTCTCATTTCCATGTAGCCCACTCTTTCAAGTCCTTTGATCAATTCTCTCTCCTTATTCTGAGGAAACCCCAACATTACCACCGGAAGAAGAAGTTCTGCGTTCATTCTTTACTTCAGTTCCTCTCTGAATCTTGAAAACATCATTCTCTCAGGTATGCAGATGCAAATGAAGGTTCTCTTCTCTTCAGTGATAACCTGTTTGTTTAGCTGAAAATGAAATTGGTTCTTCAACTACAGGGAGAACTCTAGCCAGTTTCCTTGCTAGTAAGCTGATCCACCATTATGGGTTGAATTATTTGGAAAGTTTGGAGAATTATTTGGGCCATATTTGGAGATAGGATATTCTCAGAGGTAAAGTTAAGATAATGTCATTAGGGCAGGCCCTAATCTAATACAATTGGTGTCTTTATAAAAAGATATCATAAAAAGAGAAATTCAAACTCAGAGACAGACACACAGAGACAAGGTCATGTGAAGGTTAGGTAGAGGTCAGATTGACGCAGCAGAAGCCAAAGTATCCCAGTGATTGCCAGCAAACCACCAGAAGCTACGAGAGAGACAGAGTAGCTTCCCTCATTGCCCTTAGAAGGAACCAGCCCTGGCAAACCTTCATGTCAGGCCCCAGAACTTTCAGACAATACATTTCTGTGGTTTAAGCCACCCAGTTTGTGGTTCTTTGTTGTGGCAGCCCCAGCAAACTCCGCTTGCCTTTCTGAAAGGCAGAGTAGCCTGATCTCAGTTTGACCTGTTAGCCTGTTCCTGCCCACGAGTCTTCAAATTCTCTCTGGGCCTGGCTTACAATAGTAGGGCCTTCTTTGGGCCCCAGAGAGCCCGTCTGCTTTCTGAGAAGGCTGGAGCTGGCTCTGAATTATTTATTCCAATATCCGTTTCATCCCATCAGCCCCAGACTCAAAATGCGATCTTTCTCCTTCCTGCCATTGCTCTTCCTGGGCTCTACCAGTGGAACAGGGGGTGTGTCCTCCCTTCCCCAGACCCAGGGCTGGCTGCTCCCCTGGGCTTCTCCCTCTCAACTGGGATATTTTTTAAACTCTGGGAAAGTCTTCCTTTCATGTTTCTGGCCAAGATATTTTGTCTGCACCTGAGATTCTTCTCCCACGCTGCGGTTGAGTTTCGGGCGGAACACGGCCAGGGAGACTTTTTCTTTGTTCCTGCTTTCCTCCCTGACACAATACTCCCCGGCACTGAGCACAGAGCAGGCTGGAATTTAAACAGGAGGAATAAAAAGATAGAGCAGTGGAAGGAAAACATGGGCTAAAACTTAAAAAATTATCCCACCTTTCAAAAAATTAGCAAAACAAACACAACACTTGTAAGAAATGCTACGATTAGAAGTGCAGCACGAGCCTGGCATGGTGGGGTGAGTCTGTCATCCCAGCTACTTTAGAGGCTGAAGCAGGAGGATTCCCTGAGCCCAGGGGTTCAGCCGGGGCAGCATTGCGAGACCGCCATCTCTTAAAAAAATATATAAAACAAACTATCATTACAAAAAAGAAAGAAAAAAGCAGCAGCACAGCCACGAGAGCCTAGGATAGGGAAGTGACCATGCCCCGCTAGGAGTCGGGAAGGCCTGTCTCAGGAACCATCATCAGCCAGCATGGTTGGTTCCATTCGACAGGCTCTTCAGAGGCAAAAAGCAAGAAATGGCATCCACTGTGGGAGGCCAGAGACAATGATCCAGCAGCAGCCACCGCTGCCAGTTCGTCAGCTTGCCCAGTGTGTGGGCAGGACACACGTTCCCTCAAACCACTGCAGTAGGACATTCTGTGTGTGTGCTCACAAGTTCCTTCATGGTAAGTGTGGGTATGAAAACCAGTGTTTTGAGGTAACAACTATGGGGAAAGGAAACGTTTCTCTTCCACGCATTCTCCTTTCCTTTCTCTTCCCTCCCAAATCAGGTCCTTTCACTCACTCTTCCTCCACTCTCCTTGCCCTTCTGTCTTCTCAGTTTCTTGCCACTGATTTATCCTACCTGGATCTCCACTATGTGCCTTAGTCTTTTCCTCTCCTCATCCATCCCCCACAGAGCTTAGGGATGAAGGAATCTGGGAGGAAAATGGACTTACCTGCCACATACATCCACAGTGTGCCAAAGTGATTTATTGAGGCTCTAAAGGAAGAAATGTTTGAAATATTAGAGCCAAATGCAACTGTCAAAGGTGTATATAATCAGCTACACAAAGTGTGATGCATAAGAAGGGTTATATCTGCTCTCAGATTACATGAACAAACCTCAATATTTTAAAAGCTGTAAAACAAAGACTATGTATATTAGCTCTGAGAGAGACCTACTATTACCATGACCAGGAACCTGCTCCCTCTTGGCCAAATTGTTTGGTCTACACTAGACTATGCTTATCCCATAAAACAGTGGCTGCCCAATCAGTCTGTCAAGAATTCCCAGTCCCCAGCCAAGAAACACTGAATCTGAATGTATGTGTATTTAAGCTTCTCTTGTAATTCTGACTGTTGATCAGGTTTGCAAACCACTGCTTAAAAGCCATCATGGGAAACACTAAATCACACTTCTTTTTCTGTCATTAAAAAAAAAAAAAATCCATGACTTCTAGCATTTTTTTAGCCACTCCATACCCATGACCACCATTTAAGTTACAAAAGGGCACTTCAGCAATCTAACAGACAGTAGCCTGCTCCTGTGACCACAGGCAGCAAAGCCCCAGTGTGACAGGCTGACTATGATGCTGCTTTCTGGCACAGCACCAGCTGTGTCTATGGCATAAGTAGCCTAGGCAGGAAGCCCAGTGCCCAAGATGGAGACATTTCCCAGAGGTTGATTGTTAATCACCAAAATGAAGAGAGAACTGGTGGATAAGAGAGAATGGCAGCTACACAGGGTCTGTTTATTTGGGAAGTAGCCCCTACTTGCACTGAAACTTATTTCCCTGGATCCCTGTGTGTCTAATTTCCCAATTGGAATCTCTAACCATTTGCCAAAGTGCCTCCAGTCATGAGCCTGGGCCAGTGCGGGCCTGCCACATGGCTTATTTTCAACCAGAACTGAAGCTAGACATTTGCCCTGGGCCATCTCTAAGCATGGCTGAAAGTTGAAGTAGCAACTGTGGAGAAAAGAAACACAAGCTTTCCTTATTCCATGCCTGAGTCAGAGGCACAGGAGCGCCCCAGGGCAAAATGGATGTATTAGCAGTTATCTGCTGTATGAGGGTATAATTATCCTGTCCTCCAATACTACTGTGTTGTGAATAACTCACCAGTAGCTGAATCCTAAGGATATCTGGAGAGCCAGGGTACAGCTTAATAGATGTTCCATTGATATCTGGAGCAATTAAAACAATGCAGTCATGGCTTCTAAGTATTAACAGAGCAACCTCCATATTCAGTATGGCCTTGCACTGGAAACCACGCGTGATACACTCAGAAACATTGTGAACGACAGAATGTTCTTGACCATTCCAATGAACTGCTAGAAATTGTGTTGCATTCATCCCAGGGAGATTGAGTTCTCTAACCAGCAATGCCAGGAAAGCAAAATTACTTCCTTCAGCAGAGAGTTTACCTCAGGGAGGGAGTTGCGCTGATTACAGGAGCATTTTAATTCACGTGTTCTGTGACTTTTATAAAATAACCCAAATTCTACCTACAGACCACTCTAAGAATCTGCATGCAAAAACTGAAGACAACACATGCTATATCCACCTATCACTGGGATCTCTCCACATCTTCTCCAGCATCAACTCCTACAGTCTTTCACCACTTCAAAGAATATGGTGAATGAAAGTTTTTAAGTACAATCTCTGTGGCAATAAAAAGAAACTGTCCTCTGAGAAAGAAATTTCCATCATGAATTATCATGAATCTTTTATGCTTAAAATTTACCAATTTTATCCTGTAATAGCAAGCTCAGTTCAATGGCCCAATAAAAAATGACAGCTGTTAATACTCTCCAGTATTTCAAATTTCCATCCATTCTGTAGTTGGCTGACAAAATTAAGCGCTCCTTATACCAACACTCTTAGGAAAAAACCTGTGTTAGAAAACTAACACAGGAACACAAACCAAACACTGCATGCTCTCACTCCTAAGCGGGAGCTGAACAATGAGAACGCATGGACACAGAGAGTGGAACATCACACACTGGGCCTGTTCAGGGGCTGAGGGGCAAGGGCATTAGGACAAATACCTAATGCACACAGGGCTTAAAACCTAGATGATGGGTTGATAGGTGCAGCAAACCACCGTGGCACATATATACCTATGTGACAAACCTGCATATTCTGCACATGTATCCCAAAACCTAAGTAAACTTTTTTTAAAAAAATAGTATACAGGCACACACACATATGAGAACATACACTCTATCATCTTACTCCACTTCATTTTTTTCCGTAACACCTAATGCATCTTTTTGTTTATTTATTCAATATCTGCTTATTGCTACTAGAATATAAGTTCCCATGAGAGCAGGTGTTTTGCTTATTTGGTTTATAACTGAACACCCAGAGCCTAGGACACTGGATTATTTATTGCTGAAGACCTGTAAAGTGACTGAATAAATAAACTGGTATTCTGTATTTGATGGTGGTGGCAGCCCAAGGCAACTAGAACATTATAGTACTGGCAGCTTCCCAGATCAAACAAGGCTACCCCTCAACAGCCTCAAGGAAGATTTAGAGCATCTCTGCCCTTACTTTTAGTGTGACTTCCTTTCGGACACTTTCCTCTGCTCAGAAAGATTTAATATCTGCTATCTGCAATCTGCTTGCAGATGACTCTACCTTTCTCATTTTTATTACATCGTATGGTAATTCCTTTTTAATTGTTTTTCTTGTAAGATTGTGCATTTTCTGAGAATGCATGTGGCATTCTCAATAAATACCTGTTGAATGAATTAAAATAATTTTTTTTCAAAACATTAAAAACTTTCTTACTGTTAGCTACAAATACATAGTGAAATGGAGAAGTACTAATATTTAATTAGCAAACTATATTTTAAAACATTAGACAAATTGAGAATTAAAGGGTTTTATTTTCTCTGCTAAAAAAGAAAATCAAGAGTAGCCTGGACAGTGCTTGCCTTCTGGTTGCATAGCCTGCTATAGGAAGCAGCATCTTTTCTCTGCCTTGGCAAATTGTCATACTCAGTTTCTAAGATTGGGTTACCTTCCAGTATTTTATCTTTTGTGCTTTCAATGTCATGAATATCTCCAACAATTTGGAATGGTGCAGAAGAGAGGAATAGGGATGACAGAAAAGGAGGACGTATTTATGGGAGTCACATCCTGTGTAGGCCAAAGTAGCCAAAGGGGATGAAATCTAGCGCACAAGTGGAGGGTTGTTTTTAGAAAGAAGCACCAATAGTTCATTCATTTTAACTTCAATATAGAATACATGGGTGTGGGGGCTGGAAGGCTGTTGGTGGAAAAACAAGTTCTCTCTTGATTGCTGCTACTGCAGAGTAAATAATATGAATTTTAAATTCTCATTTAAAATTTTACAAGTTTTAAATTTTTTAAAAAATTTAAAGACCTGGCTTTAAATAAGAATTTAAAAAATAGGAAATAGTAAAGGTTTGAAGAAGGAAAAAGCAGTGAGAAATACTTGTGTTGGAGACAGAAAGTGAATTCATGTCGGAATGTAATAGGATTTCTGAATCCTCTAAGAGCCACTCTCGAAGTTACTGACTAAGACAGACCTGTCAGTCAGCTTAGTTGTATGCTTTTCTCCAGCCATTTCCATTCTGTCTGAATCCTACACAATTTAAAAAACAAGTCTAATCTCTACCTCCATTTTCAATAAAACTCTCCCCCGCCAATAGGTCTATCACTGGAGATTCTGTGCTCAGAGACAAGTGGAATCTTGGGCTAGACCTGGGCTCTGGCTCCCAGGACAAGGTTTCTCTTGAGGACTCTTTTTTATCCCATTTAGTACATATTCTATGAAGTGAAAAGCACAACTCAAGAAAAATAAATTGAAGTTATAACAATAAATAGAAAAATACATCATCAATTTTCCCTGTTCTAGTTACTTAACATCAGAGCAAATTGAAAATAAACGCTTCTTAGAGAGTTCTGAAGCAAGCTGTCATAAAAATCAAATAATAATTTCTTTGTTCTTTCATCTAAATTTCTATGGCTTTCTGACTTCATTTTCCATACTACGACTTTCGTACAGATCCAAACATTCATAGAAATTGAGCATAATTTGGATTGAAGGCAAAATGAAGTAAACTAAATCAGAAGTCAGACTAATCCAAGGCGTAGGCCACGTGGCACAAAGTCAATAAGCAGCCTTATCTCTGATTCATGTAACAGTCACCACAGAAAGATTGCAATGCAGTGAAGTCTTTCTATTACTAACAAGATGCTACCTTATCTTTTTCTGAAAACAAGGCTGAGTTTAAATAAAAGAATAAACCTAATCAAAGAAGTTGGTTGATAAATGGTTCATCTCTAAAAACCAAAACAGAACAAAAAACACCCATTGTTTTGAATTACACTCATCTCCTTCATTCTATTTCAAACATTTTTTTTTTTTTGGCAGCTCCAAGGGAACCCCTGGGGGGCGGGGAATGGCTTTGCTGCCACTTTTTCGACATTTCAAGCTCTTCCCCAACCTCATGAGTTTCCTACATGCATGGTGCTCCCTCTGACTAAAGCACTCTTCACTCTATTTGTTCTTTTAGCTGGCTCCTACTTAACTTTCAAATCTCATATTGAATAGTTTATCCAAGACCTTCCTTCCTCCCCAATTAATTTAGGTTTCCCTATCCTTTCTCTCGAAATAGCCTATACTTTTTTGGCCAGGCACAGTGGCTCACACCTGTAATCCTAGCATTTTGGGAGGCCAAGGCGGGTGGATCACCTAAAGTAGGAGTTCGAGACCAGCCTGGCTGACGTGGCAAAACCTTGTCTCTACTAAACGTACAAAAATTATCTGGCACTTTGGCAGGCACCTGTAAATCCAGCTACTCAGGAGGCTGAGGCAGGGAAATCACTTGAACCTGGGAGATGGAGGTTGCAGTGAGCCAAAATAGCACCACTTCACTTCAGCCTTAACGAAAGAGCAAAACTCCATCTCAAAAATAAAACAAAACAAACAAAAAAACTCATACTTTTTTTCCCATAGGACATAATGAAATATGTGTTTGTTTAACATCGGTGCCCCAAACTGGATTGCAAGCTACATGAAGGCAGGACTATGCCTGACTTATTCATCATGGTATATAGACAATAGCTCAGTGCCTAAAACATGGTAGCCAGGAATAATTATTCACAGAATAAATGCAATATTCATGAATAAGTGCAGTACCTTTCACAGAAGATCAGCATCTGAGACAAGAAATTGTCCCATGTACTTGAAGGTTTTGAAGAGCAAAAATCAAGGAGAGTAAGAATGGAAGTCACTCAACTACTGCTACAGAACAAAACTAGCATGGGCTCCTGAAAAATCACTAGAAAACATGCCTGGGATTCAAAGGACCTCAGACCCACCCATAGCTAATGTCTCTGTCAAACTAACAGGTGCCGTGGCTTTGGGAAAGAACAACTTTTCCTGACCTCAAATCTCTGTGTCCTAAAAATGAGAGGGGTACCAGATGCTACCTAAACAGTCTTCCTACCTAAAATGTATGAGTCTAAGATGAACGATCACTTTTAATCTCAAAGTACAATTCCCACCCTTCAGTTACCAAGATACGAGCCCCTTCCCTTAACCTGAGCTACACAAATACATAAGTTCAATAGAGAATTGATTAATGAGTGTAAAAAGGCAGCCCTGTATTCTTGTGCTCAGAATTGGTTGGCTTTGTTCAATTCAATGAACAAGAGGACTGAATCCTGTATGGTCTTTCATTAGCAAGTACAATAGCTCAGTTTTGACAAAGTGACTCAAATCACCTGATCTCTTCTTTCTTCCCATTTATTAGCCAAACAGTATGAAGTATGCTGTTGCCAGGCTACTATTTAGAATGTATGTTACAAGAAATGTCTGTAGGACTTTTGAATCATCTTTCAGTTTTATCCCCAGCAGTCACTTTCTAAGAATTAATTTCTCTTTTATTGTGTGGTAATATTAGAGACTGTGTGTATATTACTATAACAAATTAAGAGTATTGTGCCTTACTTTATCCAGAGAATCTCCCTGTACAGTGGTTGCTGCTTCCATCCTTTCCTCTGAGCCACATCCTTGGCATCTGGCAGCTAGATTACTGCAATAGTTCCCAGTCAGCCTGCCTTTCACATTCTGATATGTCCTGGATGCCTTTGATAAATCCTGTTAAACCCCTATGCCAGAAGGAAAACCTGCATTAGTTTTTCTCATGCATTTATTTTGCTTTTATCAGTATGATTACATATAATCCCTACCTCTCAACCAGATTAGAAATTATAGTCTCACACGGTTATGGATCCCTAGATCCTAGAACATCCCAGCTCAGATATGGTCTTTACAACATATTTGAAGATGATGATGGTGCAAGGAGATGACGAGAATTACCTTTGACTTTGGGTGGACTGCTCCTACTTCCATCCTGAAAAGTGCCTACGTTGTTCTTTATCTTACCGTAGGATCTCTAATCATTCTCCCTGTAACTAACTGGAAATATGTGATAACAATTAGAGTCCCTGTAATCTCAGCACTTTAGGAGGATAAGGCAGGTGGATTGCTTGAGGCCAGGAGTTTGAGACCAGCCTGGGCGACATGGCAAAACTCAGCCTTTACCAACAAAAATACAAAAATTAGCCAGGCATTGTGGTGCACACCTGTAGTCCCAGATACTTGAAAGGCTGAGGTGGGAGGATGGCTTGAGCCCAGGAGATGGAGGTTGCAGTGAGCTAAGATCATGACACTGCACTCTGGCCTGGGTAATAGAACCAGACTGTTTCTCAAAAAAAAAAAAAAATGAAGGAGGGAGGGAGGGAGGGAGGGAAAGTCCATGTCCCAGTTTCCTTTCCCTGATTCTGTTGGAAGCAAAATTTATTTAAATTGTGTTCATGGTTACTTTTGCAGCATCAAAAGTATATTCAAATTAGGGCTTATTGGAGGATACATTAATGCTGAATCTCATGTTTTATAATAATCCTGCTTTACCTGCATTTCAAAGCTACCGAACATTTCAGAAGAAAATATTTACATGAGACTGCTTGAGAATAATGAAATATAAGTGAACAATATGGCACCATGCCCACTCCCTAAGAACCTCCCCCTGCCCCAACACACACACACCTCCCTGGTGAATCGCCACAGCATAGTTTAGCAGCTCTTACCCTTTAAGGGTCAGAGAAACCTGATTTACACAGGTACAAAAATAAAAAATTAAGAATCTCAGGAATTTCACTTGATGATTAAGAGCTCCTTGCTCTACTTTAGATAGCTAAATTACTCACCTGGCTGCATCTTAAGATATCTGAATATTGATTTTCCTGTTTTAAATCCTTCTATCTCATATCTTATTGAGGCTGTCATATGAAAGCAAAAGCTGGATCAGAATAAAGGCAGAACATAAGCTTTTCTATTATATGGCAATACTCTTTTAAAGTGGGTCGATGTACAAAAGACTGTTTCTCAGCAAATCGAAACGTGATTTAATTTTTAAAACATGTCCTATCTTTTCTAATTAAAATCTCAGAATGCACAATTTCCATGAGGCATGCTTATACAGTATTGTGCTTGAGTTTTTCCTAAGTGTTTTGAGTACCAAACTTAGTTGCAAGGAGAGCATTGGCAAGGACATTTAGGATTGGTAGTAAAGAGAGAAATACACTCTCATTTAACTTTATCTAACTTCTTCCAACAGTACTTTGAAAGAGAACATGTGGTATTGAAAAAAATAATCCTTGAATTTGGTGGTCAGAAAGCCTGAGTTCCAGTCCTGGCTCTGTCATTTACTAACTGCATCACCTTGAACTAATCTTAAATTAGCACGTCTGAACTTCAGGCTTCTTAGCTTTAAACGGACGGTGAAGTAGAGAAGTTCTTCAATCCATTCCAATTATAATGATGTGGCATCATCTATGTTGACCCAGAAAGCGTGCGTCTAGTATCTGAGGGTCAACCTGCTACATACCTGTGCCTCTTCACACATATGCAGATGTCAGGCTCTATCCCAGACCTACTGAGTCAGAACTTCCTGGGCAAGAGCATCAGAGCATCTAGATCCTATGTAAACTCAACAAGGGTTTCTGATGTGCTTCTCTGGCAGGGAACTATAGCACTAGGAAAGCAGAGGCCAGAAAAGAGTTGTGAAGCTCCATACACTGGGGGGCTTGGAATTGAGAAGGGATTAGAAGAGGTAGCCCCGGAGGCTGAGGACAGTTCAAGAGGAAGCTAACCTTAAGTGAAAGGGAAGAGCCAAGGCCTCAATAGAAACAGAATGAAAAACAAAAAAGCAAACTAGTTAGCTGGAAAATGTCACAAGATTCATGTATCAGATACCTACCAAAACTATAGGCTCCCTAAGGCCAGGACCATCAGTGATAGGACCTAAGGATTTTGAATACCTGCTGGCTGGAAGCAAGAACAAAATGATAAGTCAAAAACTTGAAGAAAAAAAACTATTTTGCATTGTTCTCAAGATTACACTACCAATTTATCATAAGAGGAAACTTTGTTTTGAGTGAAGGCAGGGATTGGTTTGGTGATTACTAGTTGTTCACAGTCACCATTTATAGTCTCTCTTCCTTGTTGATGCTGTAACTTTGGATTTTCGGTGAAGTAATCCAAATGCAGATACTTTAGACTAAAACGGTAACAGTGTGAAAGGCTGTCCCGTGGGCAGGATGTGGCACTGCTCCAACTAATTTAAGGGATTTCTGGTTTTCCCTGGTTAGCTGGGAAATGTGGTTTGGAGCAGACACTATGCTACAGATGAATGGGAAGACGAAAATCCCAAGGGCAGTCAAGGCTCAGGGAGAGAGGTGTCGGTGTGGGTTCCAGGGATGAGACTGGCCCTGGGTCTCAAATACAGCGGTAGCTGACACTGAGCGTAAAACATCCTGCCCTGGATTCTACTTTCCTTCTAATATACTTGCAGAATTTTAAATTCTGGAAACCATTGTAAGTGTGCCTCTGAGAATGGAGATGGATCCCAAGTTGGGCCCTGGAATACTGGGGCTGTGAAGAAAAGGCAAGAGGAGAACAAACTGCTATTCAAAGTAAGAAGTGGCAAGTGACATTCAAGCAAACCTCAACTTTCTTGTTGGCAGAAACACTTGGGTTACTGCAGAAGCATGGGATACAAGTTAAATTATTTTACTGGACATTTAAGCAAAGGATAACCCTGAAAAGACGGGAAAATTTAGTAAGGCTAAGAACTACTCTGATATTGTCTGTGTCTTAGCACATAATGGGTATTGAAAAGAGGAAGGCTTAACAGTTCAGAACAGGGGTTGTAGGGACAGATTTCAGTTTGAATTGCAACTCTGCCACGTGACCTTGAACAAGTTCCTTAATATCTAAAAACCTCTGTTTCTTCCTTTTTAAAATAGACATAGTGAGATGGATTGAGTAGAGTCATGTGTGTAAATGTATCTGACATGTAATAAATACACCATAAGTATTTTGGTTTGGGTTTTTATTTTATCTGAACTTAAGTGAGAGAAAACGCTAGATTCATTATCAAAATGGTCATAAGCTACTTCAGGAGAATGCCTAAATGCCTGATCAAAAAGCGAGGAAGCAAGCAAACGAACAAAAAAACATGGGCATGTAGGAGGTAGTCAGTAGCAAATTTCCCTCAACCTGGGCTAAACTGGCTGTACTCATTTCTGACAACACGGTGGGAGACTTCTGACATTGCTGGGTTGTGATGATCTGCTCCCTTCTCCCTCCTGCTTCTAGACAGGATAGCATGGAAACCACCCAAGGCTGTCTGTCTTATTCTTAGAGCTCACCGGGGGGAAAGATTCTATCCACCTCTCCAGGGCCCTTCCCATGTGTTGCAACCCTCCTGTTCAAAAGATATTATTTTAAGTTAATGTCTGTATTTACATAATGAAAATGGCTTCTAGGTTTGTAACACAGGCGTGAAGTTTCAATGATCTGAGAAAGTGATATTACAGCAGGGGACCTAAACATGCGCAGATTCAGCCTTGCCAATCACTGCTTGCTTCATTCAGGATTCTTTCAAGGTCAGTGACAAGAAGCCAACTCAAATTACTCCGAGGAAAACAATAGGAATATATTGGTTTGTGTAATGAAGAGTTCGGGATTCGGTCTGCACTCAGGCAAAACAGGAGCAGATGTTCAAAACAATATCCTAAAAGATCTCTCCTGTTCTTTCTTTCCCTTGTTCGGCTTCCCCGGTATTAATGTCGATCTCTGGAAAGTATTTTTCTTACAGCTCCTGGCCTCAGAAGAAAAGGGCCACTTCTCTCTTCCCCATGCTCTCATCAAACCAAATAACAGCTATCCTTTATTCTACTCCTCTCCACACAATTCCCAGCTAAGAGAAGTATGTGCAAGAAACAATAGCCAAATAAGAAACAAAATGTCCGTGTCTCTTTCCCCCAATAATAATAATAATAATAAAAGATAAAGCCTTTCATAAAACTGGGGTTAGAGGATGTATCTTAGTCCTGAAAGCCTTGGAGACGTTTTGTGCTTTCTCTCCCCTCCAATTTAGATGGTGGGTCCTGAAGAATTAACCCTGATTTATTGACCTGATCATTTGCAGAGACAGAAGAGGGAGAACAGAAAACTTGGGTTTGCTTGGAACAAGGAGGTACTGACACAGTGATCCAGCCCATAACCAAATACAGTTTCTCTTCAACTTATGATGGAGTTACGTCCCAATAAACCCATTGTAAGTTGTTAATACCATAAGTGGAAAATACTATTTGCATACCTCACCTACCAAATATCATAGCTGAGCCTAGCCTAACTTAAACATCCTCAGAACACTTACATTAGCCTACAGTTGGGTGAAATCATCTAACACAACATCTGCTTTATAACAAAGTGTTAAATATCTCGGGTAATTTACTGAGTGCTCTACTGAAAGTGAAAAATAGGATGGCTGTATCGGTACTTGAAGTATGGTTTCTATTGAGTTGGCAATGCTTTCATACCATTGTAAAGTTGAAAAATCGTTAAGTCAAACCATTGTAAGTTGGGGGCCATCTGTATGGCCCAAGAATCAATCACATTGGCATCTTGGGAGAGGAGGTAACTGAGCTGATCAGGCATGAGAAAAGGACATGGAAGAGTGCCCCCCACAACATTTACACCCCTCTTCTAGGACTCAGCATGATTTTGACACAGAAATAAGATACCCATGTTTCAACTGTTTGAGGATACACAGTAGGAAAAGGAGCAGAGGGAATTATCTACCTGCAGAATATAATTTTGAACCATTCGTGCTAGAAGGAGTTCCTTCCACAAATCTCAGCACCAAGGGAATCATGTTTTTCCTATGGCTAGATCTGGGCCTGGTTCATGTTCCACTTCATTCTAACGCAGCCTTCAAAAGTAGTCATTTGTCCTTGGAGTCAGCACTCTGTAGTTACTGCCTGCACCAGAACCCACCATTGGATCTTGTTTTGGTACTGTTCATTAGCCTCAAGAATGGCATTTCCATTTCTAAAAATAAACTGAGAGCTCTGAATTTCATACTGTTGGGATCTAGAACAAAACAACTTCAAGTGTATCTACAGAATGCACATTTCTTAATATGCTTTTGGCTTCTTACCCCTTCTTTTTTTTTTTTTTTTTTTTTTTCACGTTTAAACCACCATTTCTGTGACTAGCAGTGCCCACTTGGTCCACTTCACAGTCTGGCCTGTCCCATCTCAGTGATGCTCCATGATTGTCCCTAGGGGAGGGTACCAAGCAAAAGCTGTTATTCCAAAGCTCATTGTTTCTTTCTGAACCTGCACCTGGCCCTCACTCTCTACAGGCAGCCCAGTTCCCTGTTTTTCAGAGTAGCTGGATGCATCCATCCAATGTGAGCTCTCTGGATTTCCCTTTACCTTGTCTCACAATTTAGCATTCTCACACTGTCCTCACAGTTTCTGCCTCAGAAGGGACCTTTGTCCCAACTAATGACCTCTGTCCCAGGCTACTGGCTTCTGATCTGATCCTCCCCATTTGTTCTCTCTCTTCTCTGCCTGCTCCCTGCCTATTTCTCTTCAGCCTAGAAACATGCTCACGTCTCTCCATTCTAAAAGAGCAAACAATTTAAAAAATAAAAAACATAAATCTTTAAGCTTTTCTTCAAGCAACCATTTTCTCTCCTTCCCATAATTTCCAAACTGTTTAACATAGCAGACATCCTTTGTTCTTGATCATTTTTCACCTCCTGTTTTCTCCTCAGTATTGCAAGCTGATTTCCACAAATTTATTGTGTCTGTTAACCACTCCTCATCCCACTCCTCATACTACTTAACTTCTTGTAAGAACAGAGATCTTGTGGCCATTTTATCTCAGCACTTAGTAAATACCTAGCACAGATTTGATGTTCAATTAATTTTTGATTAATTAATAACTAACCCTTTGATACTGTTAAACACTCCTTTAAATCTCACCACTCTCTGGCTTCTGGAACGTTTTATATCCTGGTTTTTCTCTTTCTCTGTTTCTAGTCCTTCTCATTCCTCGTATCTGATTTCTACTTGTTGAATGTAGATATTCCCTAGGATTATTTTCTTGGCTTTTTTTTTTTTCATCCATATTCTCTAACTAGAAAATCATCATTCCCAAGATTTCAAATCTCACATATGTTTGGTGACTCCCATATTTAGCCTTTCTAAGCCTGACTTTTCCTTAATTCCAATCTTTATTTCCCACAATGGATGCTCTGTAGAAGCCTTCAATTAAACGCCCTCACCTAAAGTCATTATTTCCCCTACCCAAACCTACTGTCCTTCTTGTATTCCTTACTTCCGTTCCTAGTATCTCCAATTACCCAGGCACTGGGCTCCCTTTTCCCCTCTCTCACATCTGTACAAACTATAAACCTGGTACTGTAATAAGCACTAGAGATGTAAATAGGGAGATGATATGGTGCCTTCCTTCCAAAAATATTATAGTCTATCCAGGTAGGCCAAAACATAAACACATAACTTTGATGTGAGATAAAGATCGTAATGATGGAGGTGTGCCCTTATGGCTATCAGAGCACATAGGGGAAGCGTATTGCTTAGTGTGGTGATGGTGATGGTGAATGCAGGGAAGCAGTGTTTAGGAGAACAGTCACGGGAGTTTTCCTAGAAGACCTAATCTCTGATCTGAGTCTTGAACGAGAGGTACTAGTTAAATATCCAAATGGTTGGTATACAGAGGGGATACTGTAGCATGGTGTGTGAAGAGGACTGCAGTCCAAATAGGTGAGCTGTACAGGAATCTTGCCAAAAGGCCAGATTTGGAATCAAATCTGCCATATCTAATGTGTCTTGCCCAGTTATTTTCTGGTGGAGAATCTAACATCCTTTACAGCCTGCTAACATCACAGAGTCTATACCTAGTAAACAAGGCTATCCATAGAAAACCTGTAATAATAACAATAGCTAATATGTACTGAGCATTAGCACAAGTACAGCTGTAAGTGCTTCCCTTCTTTTAGCTTATTTAATTCTCAGGACAACCCTGTGAGGTAGGAAGTATTATTATTCTCATTTTATAGTTGAGAAAACTGTGGCCCAGAGTGGTATAGTAACCCGCCTAAGACACAGCTAACAGACACCAGAGCTAAGGTGTAAACCCAACCTCTCTAGTCAAGGGTCCATGCTCCTAATCACTATACCGTATTGCCTCCCCTTTGGTTTAAAATATTTTACCTTCACTCTTACCCTTGCAGGACTTGTGTAATTTGGTGCTTGTTTACCAAATTAGCATGAAAAGATAAAAAAGGTCCCAGAGATAGCCTTTGTGCCAAGATATCAAAAAATCCCAGGCCCTAATTAGAAATGTTAACGGTTCATGAGGAGGTTTTATATCCAGCATAGCTGTATAATCTAAATAAAGGTTATCTAGTTTTCTTAAATGTATGCAAAGATTGGCAGGCTTGCTCCTCCTATCCTTCCTAATGATTGTATTTGTCATGAATTATGGGGTGTTAGGGTGACGAAAGAGGCTGAATCTTGAGGGAACTGCAAAATGTTAAAATGTGGAAAGGAATATTTTTTAAAATTATACAAACATTCATCCAAATGTACCTATTTCAGTGGTGTCACCAAATATCTTTACATCAAAAATATATATGCTTTAAATGGGGAAAGGATCCCCTGTTTAACAAATGGTGTTGGGAAAACCAGCTAGCCACATGCAGGAAGCTGAAACTGGACCCCTTCCCTACACCTTATACAGAAATTAACTCCAAATGGATTACTCTCTCTTATTTTGTTGAGCAGTGGTTTGTAGTTCTCCTTGAAGAGGGTATTGCATTTGTCCCTACTAAAAATACAAAATCAGCCAGGCATGGTGGCAGGCACTAGCTGCATAACCCAACTGGGTTATGCATAACCCAAGAACTAACACCATAAAAACCCTAGAAGAAAATCTAGGCATGGGTTATATCCAGTATTTTTCTTGAATATTTTCTGTCCATGGTAGAATTATACTGTCTTTAAAATTGTATATTCTATTTTCATTATTTAACATTTTAGTATAAGCATTTTTTGTGGCATTAAATTCTATTCCTAAGGATTATATCTAACAGCTGTATAACATTTCATTATGTGTACATACTATAATTTATTTAACCACTTCCCTAGGGTTTTCATTTAGATTGTTTTCCATTATTTGTTACTATGAATAATGTTATAGTGAATATTTTTATTTTTATACATAGATTTACATCTGTATTTCAAAGTATTTCCTTAGGTCATTTCCAAAAACTAGAATTACCATGTTAAGCAGTATAAATATTTTAAATCTAATTTCTCTGCAGAAGGGTTGGACTGATTTATTCTTTCATTAGGAAGAAATGAGAATGCCTATTTCTTTTTCTTTTTTTTTTTTTAAAGACGAGGTTTCACCATATTGGTCAGGCTGGTCTTGAACTCCCGACCTCAGGTGATCCACCCGCCTTGGCCTCCAAAGTGCTTGGATTACAGGCGTGAGCCACCACGCCCAGCCGAGAATGCCTATTTCACCTCATCCTTGTGAGCACTAAATATGCTTGCATATTGTTCCCTCTCTCTCCCTCTCTCCACCCTGTCCCTCTGTCTCATCTCCTTCAAGGACTCTGATGCAAACGTTGATCACTACTCGGTCAAGTACCAAAAAATGACTTTTATGTATATGAAATTCTAGATGAATTAGACTTTCAAAAGAAAAAGCATTAGACAATAATAAATAAAAATATATCCCTGGATTTGTAAAGAGAAAAATAGAAGGATAAGGAGAATAAAACTGTAGCAGATACTAACTAGATGTTCACCAAACACACGTTCTCTTCTAAGCACACAACATAATTCCATTAACTAGTCTCCCTTACAGCTGTGTCTGTAACAGAATTCTAGTTAATGGAATGTGGGGAGAAGTGGTGCATGCCAACAAAACTTCTCACACCTCACCCTGCTTTCTTCATCCATAGGCTAAATAAAGAAAAATCTAAGGACATAGAGGGCAGAGCCAAAAAAAGAAAGGAGCCTTAGTTCCTAAATGATTACATGAAATTCCCTAAACGATCACATAAAATTCTTCCCATCCAGAAATACTCACATTGAAATGAGTGAGGAATTGATTTTATGAAGTTAAGTGTCTGAGAATTCTGGATTTAGATATTAACAGCAGCTGGAATTGTTTACCTTAACTATTACAAAGTATTTATTGAATACTATATTATAAGTGCTTTGTTAGATGCATTACTTATGTTTTTTCTATTTAATCCTCATAGCAATTTTTACGCAGTAGTTCTTATTAGTACCATCTAGAAAATAAATGATTTGCCCAATTAAAGACAAGTGATTTGCCCAAGGTGGAAGATTCAAAATTTAAATCTAAGTTCCTCTGATGGCAAAGGCAATGCTCGTCACACTGTCTCATGCTGCTTGCTGTGTTTTATATACAGAGGCTATATAAAATACATAAGGACTATGGTGCATTCATTCAGCAACCAACCACTGAGTGCCTACGGGCTGTTTTTTATTTCACATATATAAGGGGGCCTACATCTTCTCATCTCTAAATTACATTTCTTATAATTATAGAAATTGAAAATTAGTCATTTACATTTAGCTAATGTCATAATAAATTGTCTTATATTTTAAATATGAAGGCCATGTATTTATATGTTTTGAGTGAAGGAAAGTGAGGTGAGGCCATAGAAGGGCAGAAGAGAGATTCCTTCTCGATGATTTTCGGCCTGCACTCCACTTCCAAGTCCCATGAGGTGCCCTGGAATATGGCAAGGCCTTTGATGCAGTGGTTGATGGGAAGCAATAACAGATGGGGAATGCTGTGGAGCACCTCTTAAGTGAACCACCCAGCAAGTCACCACAGCAGACTGTTGAAATGACTGTGGGATGTTTTAGGCTGCCTCTGTGCCTCGATAAGAACCTACACAAATTTAGCAATCCAGTTCCTAAGGAGAAAATAATCTGTGAATATACATCTTAAAACTCCAAATTTACAGAGCAATGTCTCTCATCAAAAACTAATTGAAGAGGCTGGGCATGGTGGCTCACATCTGTAATCCCAGCACTTTGGGAGGCTGAGGCAGGTGGATCACCTGAAGTCAGGAGTTCAAGACTAGCCTGGCCAACATGGCAAAACTCTGTCTCTACTGAAAATACAAAAATTTGCTGAGCATGGTGGTGCACCTGTAATCCCAGCTACTTGGGAGGCTGAGACAGGAGAATCTCTTGAACCCAGGAGGCGGAGGTTGCAGTGAGCCAACATTGCATCACTGCACTCCAGCCTGGGTGAGAATCCAGTGAGAATCCTGGGTGAGACGGAGTGAGAATCCATCTCAAAAAACAAAATAATAATAATTTTAGAAATCTTCCTTTTATGTCCAGCTTCAGCTAATTATTAGCTAAACTGTATACTACAGATGCTTCAAAGTTGCCCCACAACACTAAGATGCAGCCGTTTCATGCTATTCTCTCTTTTTAAAAATCATATTACGTCAGAATCTAAATTCCACTTCTTCCATATTAATAAAAGATCTCCCCAAACTTCATCATGCTTTGTGAGTCACTCCCCTTCCCTTGATATCACACAAGAAACGACAGGGCTTACACAATCTCATTAAAAATATATATTATAAGGGCTTCTAAGGTAATCAGTTCATCTTTTTTCTCTGAAAAGATACAAGTTTGGATGATTCACTTGCATGGGCAGCTCCAGAACATTCTCATTCCTCAGCCCCTACTGCCCAATCTCAGCGACCGCATCAAAGACCTTGCCATCTTCCGGAGTACTTCATGGGAACTGGGACTGGGATACAAACCAATCCCTCAGAAAGGGCCCCACTGTACTCTCCCTGACGTCCCAGCCTTAGGGCTCTACCTCACCTTTTCTACTCAAAGCCTGCCTTCCTGCTCAGAGGTAATACTACATAATCCCCTCATCCTACTTCCAATCTTACCCCCCAAAACTCATGAACCAGAGACGCTTCTCACAGCTCAAACCTAGGGGAATGCAATGCCAACCTTTTCTTTCTAGGTGTCAGTGAGGAAATGAGATCTTAATTCCTTCCTGGTGAGAATTCAGCAGCAACAACAAGAACAGGGAAAAAAAATGAAAATAGTAATAATGACCCTTTCACATATGTGTGTGTGTGTGTGTGTGTGTGTGTGTGTGTGTGTACAGAACCTAGTAATAGACATTAATAACTTAAAAGTAGTCATTTCACCTAAGATTGTATTTTAATAAAGATCCACTGGAATCAAGATCTTCTCAGCATCATTCATTACTAACAACTCAAGAACGGTCTGCTTCATTCATCTCACAGGCAGTCCCTCATTTATTATTCAGCAAGTATTTGTCACATGCTTTCCACATGCCAGCCATGGTACTGGAGGCTAGGGATATAGAAATGCCCATGCTTGAGCATTTCCTCTGCCCGGGTGCACCTTCACTATTATTAACTTATGTAATTCTCAACGAAGTGCACTAATATTATCTTCTTTTTATACATGAGGAAAATGTCAGAGAAATCAAGTAACCTGCTAAATTACCTGCTGGTAATTGGTGGAGAAGGGATTCTAACTTAGTCGGTCTGGCTTGAGAGCCATACTCTTTTTCAGTATCCTGAGATATATTAGGTATTTCTGTATAGCACCCATATTAGCAGAATGATTGCCAGACACCCCATCCACATCCCCCTGCTGAATCCTGCAGTTTCCCATTCCAGCACCCCTTTCCCTTAGACCCACCTCACTCAGATGCTTCCCAACATCCAGGATCTCCAATCAAAACCCTGATCTGTACTTCCCCAGGCTTAATAAAGACCTTTATTAAGGTCTATATACTAAAAAGATTTTGGTGGGCATTGCCACCTATATGTACTGAAAAACACAATTTAGTATTTTGAAATGATATAAGCTTAACTACACTATAAGAAAAGTCATTTCATTCAGGCCAGCCATGGTGACTCATGCCTGTTATCCTAGCACTTTGGGAGGCCAAGGCTGGGGGATCACTTGAGCCCAGGAATTTGAGGCCAGCCTGGGCAACATGCTGAAACCTTGTCTCTACAAAAAATTCAAAAATTAGCTGGGTGTGGTGGTGCACACCTGTAGTCCAAGCTACTCGGGAGGCTGAGGCAAGAGGATCACCTGAGCCTGGTAGGTCGAGGCTCTGCTGAGTCACATTTGAGTCACTGCACTCCAGCCTGGGTGACAAAGTAAGACCCTGTCTCAAAGAAAAAAAAGGAAATCATTTTGTTCTACGTTTTTAGATATAAAAATTATGTATAAGTTTATTGAAGCTGAATCAACATCTCTTCTTTTTCTCCCTTTTTTCCCCCTCTGCCTCCTATTTAGCAGGCCCACAGGGGAGGTTGCTCCATTAGATTGAAATGACTTTAAGCTCTTAAGCAGAGATTACTTTTCTTCACAAAAAGAGATGATCCTCATTATCAGTGATTATCTGTAACTTCTTGAAGTTCTTATGACTTCTAAAATTCTAACTGGCTCTAGCTGTTATAACCATTGTTTGCTTAGTTTTTTTTCTTTTAAACAGGAGAAATGAGAACACCATGACCTTAGTCTTCTGTGGAGTTTTTGGTTTAAGTCTGCAAAACACTGTGCTCTGCTTGTTGATAAATGTACTCATTGCCTTAGTTAGATAGATAAATATATACATATATACATATATATTTACTTACTCTTTTTATGTCTGTATATAAAAAGCACAGATACATATACACACATCCATAAACAGACATACAGTTTTTCTATGAAGGTTCTGGGGTGGGGAAACAATAATGAAAATAATTTTTTTTGAGATGGAATCTCGCTCTGTTGTCCAGGCTGGAGTGCAGTGTGCAGAGTATATATATATGTGTGTGTGTGTGTGTGTGTGTATATATATATGTAGAGAGAGAGAGAGAGAGAGAGAAAGATGGAGTCTCACTCTGTCGCTAGGCTGGAGTAATCCCAGCACTTTGGGAGGCCAAGGCAGGCCGATCACAAGGTCAGGAGTTCAAGACCATCCTGGCCAACATGGCGGAACCTTGCCTCTACTAAAAGTACAAAAATTAGCTGGGCATGGTGGTGCGTGCCTGTAGTCCCAACTACTTGGGAGGCTGAGGCAGAAGAATTGCTTGAATCTGGAGGCAGAGGTTGCAGTGAGCCGAGATCACACCACTGCACTCTGGCCTAGCGACAGAGGGAGACTCCATCTAGATAGACAGATGATAGATGATAGATAGATAGATAGATAGATAGAGCCACACCACTGCACTCCAACATGGGCAATAGAGCGAGACTCCATCTCAAAAAAGAAATCGTTTTCATTATTATCTCCCCACCCCAGAACCTTCATTGATAAACTGTATATCTGTTTATGGACTGTGTGTGTGTTTATATATGTGTGTGTGTGTGTGTGTGTGTGTGTGTGTGTGTGTGTGTGCTTTTTATATATAAACATAAAAAGAGTAAGATTTTTCACCCCCTAGTAACCATTTTTTATACTCTTACGAGTGACAGTGCCTCCACTGAGAATGTGTAGATTGCAGGTTGTATAACTGGAGGATGTCTTAGTCCATTTGGGGTACTATAACAGAATATCATAGACTAAGTAGGTTATAAACAACAGAAATTTATTTCTTACAGTGCTAGAGACTGGGATGTCCAGGATCGAAATGCCAGCAGATATGATTGCCAGTGAGGGCCTCTTCCCTGGTTCATACACAGTACTTTCCCACCTTGTCTTCAGATGGTGGAAGGGGCAAACAAGCTCCATGGGGCTTGTGAATAAAAGTGCTAATCCCATGCATGAGGCTCCACTTCCCACAAGGTCCCAATCCCTAATATCCCACTTTGGGGGTTAAGATTTTAACATAATTTTGGAGAGACACAAATATTAAAACCACAGCAGAGGATGATATCAACAGATGGGAGTAGGAAGTATTTCTGTATTCCATGTAAAAGTCCAAAACAGCAGAGGGGATAAAGAAGACAGGGCCTGATGAAAGAATATATGCCAGATCAGAGCACAGTTTGGAGGTGGACTGAGCTGCAGGACCGTCAACCAGGAGGAAGGACAAGGAAGTGCTCTAAAGAGGTGGTCACCTCAGGGTAGGTGCAGGCACTAGCTTGCACTGGGTTTCCAGGAGAAGACTATGAGGTCCCAAGGAGGCAGACAGCACCCACTAACAGGGAATCTGAGCTGGAGACTGGAGCCTGAGAGCCACAATCATCTTGAAGCTGTGGCAGATTCACAAGATTGCCAACCGGAAAGAGGAGAGGTTGACACAGACAAAGCTGCTAGAAACAGAAGCAAAGCAGAAATTAAGTCCTAGGAACCCAGGACATAGGGACAAGAGAAGCTCTGATTTGCAGACTAATCTGGGACCCAGAGATGGGCATTCAGACCTGGCCCACAACCCAGGAGGACAAATAGTGATATTTGGTGAAGAAGGTACAGAGGTGGTTAACCATGACCTTCTTTATGACCAGCTGACTTGGCCTAGTAATAGAAGTAAGGCTGAGTCTTCAAGAAAGGAGATATACTGGTTATACAAAGGAATCTGGGGATGACAAAGGCACCAGAAATGAGGCAGTGTTGGTCAAATGGCAGAAGAGGCTGAACAGCATGGGCACTTAAGAAGCCATTTCAGAACATCCAGTTCAAGATGGAAGTCTGAGTCGTGGACTCAATTACATGAGAATAATGGGAGTAAAAAACTCACTTCTAAGAGAGAGGAAGGAAAGCCATCAGCACTAGGGAGAGGTCATCAAATTTTCGAGAAATGGAAAGCTAAGAAGTGGTGACTGATGAAGACCTAACCAGAAATACACAGAAAAGAGACCGCAGGTGAAGAGAAAGCTCTCTCCAAAGGCAGACGTGCAGTTTATCGGTGCTCTTAAAATTTCATGAGAAGTGGCAATTAGGGAAAAAATGTCTATCAATGTTCTGGGGTGGGGGGCAATAATGGAAAAAAAGTCTGAAAAATACTGTGATAACATTTGCCAGTTTACTTTCCAGCTACCATTTTCATCATGTCTCCACTTGCCCAGGAACTTTCAGTAGCTCCCATAGTCAATCATCTAAAGCCCCAATTCCTTGTTCTGTAGTTTAAAGGTCTTCCCGTTTTGCCCTCAGCCAAAGGGGGATGGTGAGTTCTGGCTGTTAGTGTCCATGAGAGCTGGTTGTTTAAAAGAGCCTGGCAGCTCCTCTGCTCTCTCTTGCTTGCTCTTTCGTCATGTGACCTCTGCACAAGCCAACTTTCCTCCCCCTTCTGCCATGAGTGGAAGCAGTCTGAGGTCCTCCCCAAATACAGATGCCAGCACCGCGCTTCCTGTACAATCCATGGAATCTTGAGCTAAATAAACCTCTCTTCCTTATAAATTATGTAGCCTCGGGTATTCCTTTATGACACAAACGGACTAAAACAGCCACCCACACATGTTGACATTTTGAGGCCCCCAGGATGATGGCTTGTGCAGCAAGCTTAGAGAGAAATCAATGCAATCAAAGGGTGGAGACTCTGGGGAAAAAGTTTCAGGAAGAAAAATATGGATAAGGTGCCATCAACATTCCATAATGCTTGGATATTATTACAAACACTTAAAAAATAAAAGCAGGTGTCATGAGGGTGGGAAGGACAAGTATACAAGAAGGGGAATGAAATCATACAGCACAGCTGGGTTAGCTATTAGCCAATTATCTAAACTTTTTTTTCCTAATTGCAGAACCAATATACTGACAAAGCACACAAGACTTAATTGGGATCAGAGAATATAAATATAATCAACCCTAACAATTTCAAAGCAGAATTACAGGTGACGTGTGGGAAGATGAAAAGAGAAGAGAGAGGAAGGACCATCTCTAGTGCTCTACCCTTTCAAAATGAGCAGATCCTTCTATAGACGTTGGAACAAGAAATAAAAATGCAAATATATTACTTAAAGTTACATAGGTAATGAAAAGAGGAACTAAGAAGAGTCACTTAAGTCTGCTGAAGAAGGTAGAAGAGAAAATGAAAGGTGAATGTGGTAAATGAGCTTAACCACCATCTATCATGGCAGGAATCCAATAGAAAAACCTGAAAAGAAGGAATAAAGAAATCATAGTTTATGCGTATTGTTTATAAGTATGGATAGAACTACCTAGAACAAATAAGAATGGAAAATGATAAAAATGTTAAAAAGAGTTCCACACCATGGGAAATGAAATGAGAGTGGGAAGCTGAGAGATAGGGACTTTTCTTTTTCCTAGGAACACTTCCATACTATTTAACTTTTTAAACATTTGTATTTATTACCTGGATAAAAATAATACATTTTTTCTTTAATAAAAATTAGTCATTTGTATAATTCAAATACAGTAATTGGTTCCAAAAATCGGATAGCAGCATAAATGGAAAGAAGGGGTAGATGGAAAAGACAGAATGATGAAAGAAGTGTTCAGACTTGATCATTAATTTAATGCAAAAGACCAAGAAGGATAATGCAAAAATATTCCCAAATATTTGAATCTGAAGCCTTTTACTAAGAAGGTTCTTAGAGCCACCAAAAATAGAAAATCAAGAGGGCATATTTGTCTGTGGGAAATACGATGAATGTACTTTGAGTCATTTGTGTATGAGAAGATAATGGTAGCGATAAGTGAATTTACATTTCTAAATTTTTTTTTTTATTTCAAATGTCAAAACCTAGCTGGCAAACGGATTCTGCAGAAGGGAACTTTTTTCTTATGTGTGCCTGCAGCTATATAGCTCATTGCTGTCAGGGAACAATAATGGAGAGAAATGTGTGACATTCATAGAAAAAATTTGTAAACTTTACAAAAGAGAGACATATTCCGTGCTTCACTGAAGGACTGGGAGCAGGAGAGAAGGTGGGAATCAGACCAAGGAATACAAACCAGTGCTTTTAAAAACAAAACTGAATGTCCTAAAATGAAAATATAAAGTGATTCTAAACCACCAAGCAGCAAATGACTAACCAAGAAGATTAAAATCTAGATTCACTTCTTGTCTGAGTGTTGGGGTGAGGAAGATGTCATAAGAATATCCCGTGATAACACAGGAACAGAAAACCAAACACCACAGTGCTCACTTGTAAGTGGGAGCTGAACAATGAGAACATATGGACACAGGGAAGGAAACACTTTCTAGGGCCTTCTGAGGGAGGAAGGGGGATGGGGAAAGAGCATTAGGAAACAGAGCTAATGCGTGCTGGACTTAATACCTAGGTGATGGGTTGATAGATGCAGCAAACCACCATGTCACATATTTAGCTACGTAAGAAACCTGCACGTCCTGCACATGTATCCCAGAACTAAATAAAATAAAAGATTATCCTGTGATGCTGAAATAAGAAAAAAAGTTTACTATAAATAAAAATGTAGTTGGAAGGTAATGGAAGTAAACCTATGCCAACAGCACCACCCACTGGGCACAAAATAGACTGCCCAGACTTGGGATACACACACACACACACACACACACACACACACACACACACACACACACACGGAAAAACATCCACAGAAGTTTTCGATAACTAAAATTAGGTATAAGTTCTAAATCAAGTAATATACTGTTTTGCTTCATTCATCTCAGCTAAATAAACTGAAGGCATATTATTTGGAGTTTGTACTTCTGCCTGAGACATAATAGAAAGCTGGAAAGAGCATCAATTTTTCCTAACAAAAATAAAATGGTGTGTACGATACAAAATCACGGTTCTTGAAATGATCTATGCTAAGCAGAAAAAGCCTTCCTCACCCACAAAAATGTATGAACATCTTTGTCTTAATTCCCAAAAATTGTGAATGTGGGATCTTACATGGCAATAGGGATTTTGCAGATGTGATCTTGAGATGGGGAAATTATTTTGGATTACCCAAGTGGGTTGAATTTAATCACAAATTCCTCAAAAGAGAAAGAGGGAGGAAGCGGAGTCCGTCAGAGAACGGGATATGGTGACAGAAAGCCAATGTCAGAGTTAACCAGTTGCTGGCTTTGAAGATAGAGGAGGACCATGATCTAAGGAATGTGTGCAGTCTCCGGAAGCTGAAATAGGCAGGGAAATAGATGATCCTGAGAGCACACAGAAAGGAATATGGTCCTGCCCACATCTCTACTTTAGTCCAGTGATAGTAATTTTGGACTTCTGACTTTCATAACTATAAGATAATCATTTGTGATATTTTAAGCCACTGTGTTTGTATTAGGTATATATATTTGATATTTATATATTAAAATTTTTGTATATATGTATAAAACACACACCATATCAATGGCATCTAAAATGGTGAATCTTTCCCAGAATGTTTTCTATTTACTTTGTCCAGATTCGTCAAAGGAATCAGTATCTATGGCAGCTATCCCCTTATAAAATATATTTCTTAATAAAACTTAAAAGTTGAAATTACTTCTTGATCTATGGGCTGAAGAATATATGTTGTGTTAGCAGAACTGAAAACAACATTCAGGTCCTCCTAAATCTCCATCAGAGCTCTTAAGTGACAAGGAATATTGTGAATGTACAGTAGCATTTTGAAAAGGATTTTTTTTTCCTGAGCAGAGGATCTCAAAAGTGGGCTTGAAATATTCAGCAAACCATGCTATAAACAGATGTGCTATCATC
Organism: Alouatta palliata; assembly: GCA_004027835.1. Classification (NCBI taxonomy): domain Eukaryota; kingdom Metazoa; phylum Chordata; class Mammalia; order Primates; family Atelidae; genus Alouatta; species Alouatta palliata. Next base: position 137,092 of record PVKV010002210.1, on the reverse strand, counting down.
CAGGCATTGTTGTACCATTTATAGAATGCAGGCAGAGTAGATCTAGCATGATTTTTAAGGGCCCTAGGATTCAGGGAATGGTAAATGAGCATTGGCTTCAACTCAACATCACCAGCTGCATTGGCCCCTAAAGAATCAGCATGCTATTTGAAGCTGAAGCCAGGCGTTGGTGTCTCCTCTCTAGCTATAAATGGCATCTTCTAATAGAAGGCTGTTTTGTTTACATTAAAAATCTGTGGTTTAGTGTAGCCTCCTTTATCAGTTATCTTAGCTAGGTCATCTAGGGAACTGGCTGCAGCTTCTGCATCAGCACTTTCTGCTTCAATTTGCACTCTTCTATTGCAGAGATGCCTTCCTTCCTTAAACCTCATGAACCAAAACTGCTAGTTTCCAACTTTTCTTCTGCAGCTTCCTCACCTCTCAGCTGTCATAGAATTGAAGAATTAGGATCTTTCTCTGGATTAGGCTTTGACTTAAGGGAATGTTGTGGCTGCTTTCATCTTCTATCCAGACCACTCAAATTTTCTTTGTATCAGCAATACGGCTATTTCACTGTCTTAACCATTCAAGTGTTCAATGGAGTAGGACTTTTAATGTTCTTCAAGAACTTTTCCTTTACATTTATTCATAATTTGGCTATTTGGCACCAGTAGCCTAGATTTCAGCCTGCCTTGGCTTTTGACATGCCTTCCTCACCGAGCTGAAGAGATGGGGGAACAACCGGTCAGTGGAGCAGTCAGAACCCACATATTTATCAATTAAGCCCACTGCCTTCAATAGGCATGGTTCATGGCACCTTCATTATAATACTAACATTGAAGATCATTGATCACATACTATTATGTACAATGATAAGATACATAATAATGATGAAAAAGTTTAAAATATTGCAAGAATTACCAAAATATGACACACAGATACAGAGTGAGCACATGCTATTGGAAAAATGGTGCTGATAGACTGACTCGATGCAGGGTTGCCACAAACTCACAATTCATTAAAAAAAAAAATTATTGGCAAAGTACAAAAAAACAAGATGTGTCTGCGTGTACTAAGGAGATTAGATCTTTGTTGTATGAACTACAAATGTTTTCCCCAGTTTTTCATTTGTCCTTTAAATTTCCTTGGTGGTCATCTCCCTCGCTTCCTCCCTTCCTCCCCTCCTCCCTTCCTCCCTTCCTCCCC